>CM026208.1:701916-842830 GCA_014839995.1 Xenentodon cancila
TGTTTCTTTTGACTGTTTCTGGGACTGTATCGGGACTGTTTCTGGGACCACTTCGGGGACTGCTTGTGGGACTGTTGAGGGGACTGTTTCTGGGACCGCTTCGAGGACTGTTTCTGGGACTGTTGCGGGACTGCTTGTAGGACTGTTTTGAGGACTGTTTCTGGGACTGTTTCAAGGACTGTTTCTGGGACCGCTTCGAGGACTGTTTCTTTTGACTGTTTCTGGGACTGTATCGGGACTGTTTCTGGGACCACTTCGGGGACTGCTTGTGGGACTGCTTGTGGGACTGTTTCTGGGACCGCTTCGAGGACTGTTTGTGGGACTGTTTCGAGGACTGCTTCGAGGACTGTTTGTGGGACTGTTTCGAGGACTGTTTGTGGGGCTGTTTTGAGGACTGTTTGTGGGACTGTTTCGAGGACTGTTTGTGGGACTGTTTCGAGGACTGTTTGTGGGACTGTTTCGAGGACTGTTTGTGGGGCTGTTTCAAGGACTGCTTGTGGGACTGTTTCGAGGACTGTTTGTGGGACCGCTTTGGGGACTGCTTGTGGGACCGTTTCTGGGACTGTTTCGAGGACTGTTTCTGGGACTGTTTCGAGGACTGTTTCTGGGACTGTTTCGAGGACTGTTTCTGGGACTGTTTCGAGGACTGTTTCTGGGACTGTTTCGAGGACTGCTTCTGGGACTGCTTTGGGGACTGTTTGTGGGACTGCTTTGGGGACTGTTTGTGGGACTGTTTCGGGGACTGTTTGTGGGACTGTTTCGAGGACTGCTTTGGGGACTGTTTCGAGGACTGTTTCTGGGACTTTCGAGGACTGCTTGTGGGACTGTTTCTGGGACCGCTTCGAGGACTGTTTGTGGGACTGTTTCGAGGACTGCTTCGAGGACTGTTTCGAGGACTGTTTCGAGGACTGTTTGTGGGACTGTTTCGAGGACTGCTTGTGGGGCTGTTTTGAGGACTGTTTGTGGGACTGTTTCAAGGACTGCTTGTGGGACTGTTTGTGGGGCTGTTTTGAGGACTGTTTCGAGGACTGCTTGTGGGACTGTTTCGAGGACTGTTTGTGGGACCGCTTTGGGGACTGCTTGTGGGACCGTTTCTGGGACTGTTTCGAGGACTGTTTGTGGGACCGCTTTGGGGACTGCTTGTGGGACCGTTTCTGGGACTGTTTCGAGGACTGTTTCTGGGACTTTCGAGGACTGTTTCTGGGACTTTCGAGGACTGTTTCTGGGACTGTTTCGAGGACTGCTTCTGGGACTGTTTCGAGGACTGTTTCTGGGACTGCTTTGGGGACTGTTTGTGGGACTGTTTCGGGGACTGTTTCGAGGACTGCTTTGGGGACTGTTTCGAGGACTGTTTCTGGGACTTTCGAGGACTGTTTGGAGGACTGGTTCGAGGACTGTTTGGAGGACTGGTTCGAGGACTGTTTGTGGGACTGTTTGGAGGACTGTTTGTGGGACTGTTTCGAGGACTGTTTGTGGGACTGTTTCGAGGACTGGTTCTGGGACTGCTTGTGGGACTGTTTCGGGGACTGCTTGTGGGACTGTTTCGGGGACTGCTTGTGGGACCGCTTGTGGGACTGCTTGTGAGACTGTTTCGGGGACTGCTTGTGGGACTGCTTGTGGGACTGTTTCTGGGACTGCTGTTCTGCTGTTGTAGGTGGAGAAGCTGTTGGAGAATTACATGCAGGAGGTTGGCATCGACGAGCAGCAGTTCCTGCAGGCGTGCACGTCTCCCTTTGCCAAGTCCCAGACTCTGCAGGTATTTTAAGCTCTTGCTGCACACCGGGACACGTCAACGTGCCTGTTAACCCCAGGAGAGAATCAAGGGCGGGATTTGGTTACGTAACACTGTTTATTCAGCTTTTTACTCGCTGCCTAACGCCACTGCTCTCTTTCATCTCCTCCAAGATAGTTTTTTCTGTCAACTAAGCAAAATTAGAATCCGTTTGTGACATAATCCACATTCCTGATTACAAAATAGACTGGTATGCGTTGTCACAGAAACAGTGATTTACACAGATATATCCATCCATCCATTATCTACACCCGCTTTATCCGTCTCCGGACTGCCTTTCGCCGCATAGCAGGCGAAAGGCAGTGGTCCACCTGGACAGGTCACCAGTCCATCTCAGGGCCACATACAAACAACCAATCACAGTCGCACTTACACCTAGGGAGAATTTAGAACAATCAATTAACCTACCCTGCATGTTTTTGGACTGTGGGAGGAAGCCGGAGTACCCGGAGGGAACCCACGCAAGCACGGGGAGAACATGCAAACTCCACACAGAAAGACTCCCGCTCGGGAATCAAACCAGGAACCTTCTTGCTGTGGGGCAACAGTGCTGACCACTAAGCCACCGTGCTGCCTACACAGATATATACATATTTCAATTGCATGATTTTATATGAGCAGAGTTTTAAAAAAAATGAAAAAGGGAGAACAAAAAAATAAAAGAGCAGTCTTTTACGTTTGCCGCTCTGTGAAAGGCTGCATGCAAATAGTTAGGAATCTTTCTTCTTGTAAAAATACACAGACTTTGGGGATTTCACATTTACTGTAAATAACATAGTTGGAAAAACTCACATAATCCAAAAAATCAACGTCTGGGTGTATAATTGTTTTGCATTCAGACGGTGCTGACGTAACTTTGTAAGTGTAAAATAATTGTACAAGTTTAGGAAAACTCGTTAAAGCCATTGTCAGTCAACACAATTCATCAACGCTTTCTTAAAAACACTTACAAATACGTAAAAAATCATTTCAAGTAGCCTGAAGGAAAGAGGGGAAAAAAGCATTCTGATAAAGCAATACATTGAATTATTTTATAAATCGTCCAGTATCGTCAAGGCTGAGGATGAGAGCAGCAAGCTTTGAAGCATAACCGGACTCGGTTCCTCGGTCAGCATCGGTTACGGTGGAGCGGAATAGTGGTCTTGGTCTGGTTGCATCTGTGAAACCCCATCAGGGCCGAATGGTTTGTAGTTCTCTCTCATCTGTATGCATTTGCCATAATCACTTGAAGCCCTTCTACATAGCAATGTTATTGAGAAAAGAATTGTAGGACTAAATTTTATTTCAGGTTGATTTTTTGAAGAGGTAGCTGGTGTAATTTGTGAAGCATTTACTGGATTCTCGCATGGATCTAAACAATTCAAAGTCTTAATCTTCTACAAATAATGCTGGTTGCTTTAGTTGGTTATTTGTTACAGTAAACTGATTTTTTGAGCCGTTTTATTTATGGGATTCTTTTGAATGGTCTTCTTTTTATTGTCCACTATCGCCTTCTGCAGCTGCGCTCCACAAGCCAGGCTGCAACGCTGCGCTCCAGACCCTGTTTTTAAAGGAAGAGTTTGCATAATTCAGAAAAGCAATGAAATCCATGTCCTGTCTGTATGACAAATGATCCAAACAGGTTGCAAAGGAAATCTGGACAAAAGTTGTTTGTTTTCGTGTAACGTCTTCCTGTAAGTGAAACTTGAATTCAAAAGCATTTTCTATTGGAAATATCACATTTTACAATACAATTATAGATTTTAGTTTCAGAGTATGGGCGGTTTTTTTATTCTCGCCACAGCTCAGTTGCTGCAAAATAGTTGATATTCTGACAATAATATCCTAAATAAATCAGTTTCCCTCACTGATAAGAGGACCTAGGTTTTATGTGCCGACAGTGGAGCTACGTCAGATCCAGCATGCAGAGCTGGCGAAGTGGGTGATCAGAGGGGAATCTGTCTACCCTAGTTTATGTTGCATAATGGAATTACTAAAGAAGGATATTGTTTGTGTTTGGGCTGCAGGGAGGAAAAATATGGAACAAAGGGAGAGATTAAATTATGAGGAAGGAAAAGGGAGAAGCAAAGGTCTGAGAGCACTGAGTGACATTAAAGACTTTCAGACGGAGGCTGAGGTGGGATGAGCTCCTAATAGAAACCATCTAATGTAAAAGATTAGCAGCAAGCACCGCTGTGTTTGAAAACACGCCGTAGTTAATGCGGGGACGGTTTAATGTCTACGGTGCTACAAGTACATCCTGTCCTGATCCACAGGGTAAATTTAACTTTAATTAAAAGCAATGAAATAAAACTTTGAAGTTAAATGTTTTCATTTCTGTAACGGCACATTTGTTTGAAAGTTCTCACGCTCAAATAGCCAAAAGTGTTTGAGTGTGTGTTTTTTGATGTGTACGTATTTTATTTGTTTTTAACATGTTCTTGAGACATCGCCGAGCTTGAAACGTGCACTTAAAGCATTGAACCTGCAGCAACAACCAGGTTTTCACGAGGAAGGTGTCTACGTACAACCTACATTTACTTCTAAAGCCACGGGCTCACATTAGTTTGTAAGCATAAAAAACGCTTTAGAGGAAAGTAGAATAAGAGTCGCCGTATACGAGAAAGGATCCAAAACGCATGTCCGATGTAAAAGCAGGACACAGGGAGGCCAGAACATTAAAAGCTTGAGCCCGATGAAAGAGAGAAGAAAAGGTCAATGACTGAAGCGTCGGAGAGAGCGCCGGAGAGAGCGTCGGAGAGAGCGTCGGAGAGAGCGTCAGAGAGAGCGTCGGAGAGAGCGTCATCGACGTTCATGCCTCGGAGAAATGAATCCTGTTGAGATCAATGCAGCACAGTTACGGATATTGGCCAATGACTGATCACATTTCCACAGTGTTATATATCACATTTCACGGTAAAAGAAAATACTTTTCAAGTGTTATGAATAATAAAACCCATCTGTAGTCCTTTACAGTGAGCTTCTTCCGCCCGGCGTGTTTAGACTTTTGTGCGAGTCCTTGCATGGCCTGACTCCTCGGCGACTTTTACAGGTTTCATCTTCACAACACACCTGAACTGTCGGCTTTCGTGTGGCCTGAGCATGTTTGGAGTGAAATGTTGTTCTTGTTGGATAGACTGTGTTCCAGCCAGTTTTGGCCACGGACGACTTCCAGATGTTTCGCTCACTGATGGTTCAGAAGAACATGGAGCTGCAGCTTCAAGCTCTCAGGGTCATGAAAGAAAGGAATGGTAGGCTGGAGTATCTGTATGTCTGTGTGCCGCACATCCAACCCTCAGGTCCCGTGTCCTCAGTCATATTTCTGTGTGTTCAGGAGCGCTGCCAGAGTGTTTGACCGATGGAGTCGACGTGATGACAGAGTTGCAACAGCAAGAGATGAAAATCCTTGAGGAGGTTCTCAAGTAACCCGCTACTCTTACTTCCTGCCTCGTTCTCGTTCTCTGGCGTTGTCTCTCACATACAAATACAGACATGCGTTAGGAACGTCCACGGGCCCGCCTCAGGCCGAGCCGGCACATGTTGAATGTGGATCTCCCGTCATCCTTCTGCACGTTGCTTTTTCCTAAATCTCCTCAAGTGCAGGGAACTACGAACTGAGCGTGCAGCCTTCCTGCTTGGAATGGCAAGTTTTGATGGAGATTCGGGGAACTATTACGACTCTGTTTGGTTCCGTCAGGGAACGTTTTATGAAAAAAAGAATACAGAGAAAATGTTTGTTTTTAAAAAAGCAGCATCTTTATTCACTGAATCTTCAGGTCCAAATTACCCACAACAATTGTCCATTATGTGAAAATACTTTCATTTTATTTCAGTGTGTTTCGACGGTTCTGTGCAGCCCGTTCTGGCCAGAGGACGGTTTGGAGGACGTTCCGTTGAATGGGAATCACAGTAAATGTTCATTCCCAGATGAATAGCCCAGACTCCTTTTGACCTGGGAATTTTTATGGACAGTCAAAGAAATATGAAGATCCACAATTAGTAGTGTGATGTCATCATTGCAACAACTAGAACCCGGTTTTTACTTCCGGTGCTGGTGGTATCTAGTTTCCGATTACCCACTTCATTATGGATCCGTTGTGCCCAGGTGGAAGCTGCTATCCCGGCTCCTAATGGGATTTGGTCGGTAACATTTCAGCCAAATAGAACCCGGAGAGTCAAGTGGGACTGCGTTTAAGCTCCTTAGGCCTCAGCTAATTTAGGTTAGCAGGATTTAGCAGGATTGAAACTCACAAGCAACTGAGAAACGCTATTTTTATCCCGTTTGTTTTACTGGGCCACCTTGACACCAGCACCGCGGCATCAGCCAGCTTCTAGTACCTTCCAGATCATGACAGTATGATCTCAAGCAACTCTGAAGACATGAAGCATCTGAAACACTGACAAATTTAAAAACAATCCACTTTATTTGGCGTCTGAATCCCGCCACAACACTAAAGAACTGCAAGAACTGCAAATCGCTCCATTTGTAAGTTACTTTCTGTGTTGCGCAAGTTAGTGTGCTTCAGAAATCACTGTTAAAGCCATTTTTACACATTATGTCAAAGATAAGGATTTATACATTGAACTCTGGTGATACCTGAGAGGAACTTAAAATCCTGATCTAGGGAACATCAGGCGGAGGTCTGGCGGAGGTCTGGCGGACGTCAGGCGGAGGTCTGGCAGACGTCAGGCGGAGGTCTGGCGGACTTCTGGTGGAGGTCTGGTGGACGTCTGGCGGAGGTCTGGTGGACGTCTGGCGGACGTCAGGCGGAGGTCTGGCGGACGTCAGGCGGAGGTCTGGCGGACGTCAGGCGGAGGTCTGGCGGACTTCTGGTGGAGGTCTGGCGGACGTCAGGCGGAGGTCTGGCGGACATCTAGCGGAGGTCTGGCGGACTTCTGGCTGAGGTCTGGCGGACTTCTGGTGGAGGTCTGGCGGACGTCAGGCGGAGGTCTGGCGGACTTCTGGTGGAGGTCTGGTGGAGGTCTGGTGGACGTCTGGCGGACGTCAGGCGGAGGTCTGGCGGAGGTCTGGCGGACATCTAGCGGAGGTCTGGCGGACGTCAGGCGGAGGTCTGGTGGAGGTCTGGTGGAGGTCTGCCGGAGGTCTGGCAGACGTCAGGCGGACGTCTGGCGGACTTCTGGCGGAGGTCTGGCAGACATCTAGCGGAGGTCAGGCGGACGTCTGGCGGACTTCTGGCGGAGGTCTGGCAGACATCTAGCGGAGGTCTGGCGGACGTCTGGCAGACTTCTGGCGGACATCTGGAGAAAGTCTGGCAGACGTCAGGCGGAGGTCTGGCGGACTTCTGGCGAACTTCTGGCGGAGGTCTGGCAGACATCTAGCGGAGGTCTGGCAGACATCTAGCGGAGGTCTGGTGGACGTCTGGCAGAGGTCTGGCGGACTTCTGGCGGACATCTGGAGAAGGTCTGGCAGACGTCAGGCGGAGGTCTGGCGAACTTCTGGCGGAGGTCTGGCAGACGTCTGGCAAACTTCTGGCGGAGGTCTAGCTGAGGTCTAGCGGAGGTCTGGCGGACTTCAGGCGGACGTCTGGCGGACATCTGGAGGAGGTCTGGCGGACGTCCACAAGACGTCCAGCGAGCATCCAGCGTACGTCTAGTGGACGTCGCTGACGAAGCTGCTGTGTCTGGTTTTCTACTAGCTCCAAATGCTGTGAACAATGGAAATTGTTTACAACCAGATCAGATCACACCAAAACTACCAAAGACAATAAGCTAAATGTCTAAATCTGCACCTGCATTCTCAATCGTAAGACCTGATCCACTTGTTCAGTCTTAACATTTTAACAATTTTATTCAACAATTCCAACAATTATCCCTGCATCAGATCTCATTTTGCACTGCTTTTCTTCTTCTAATTTATCCCCAGAAAGTCAAAAGAGGAGTATGATTTGGAAATGACCAGGAGGCTGCTGTCAGAAGAGGAGGTGGGTTCCGCCTCCAGCGGCTGCTCTGATAAGCCCGTGTTAAAGGGTGATGAGGACCAGCGTACCGCCGCTGCTCCCGGCAACTCTCCAGAGGTGAGGCATCGTGAGCGTCCTGAGGAAAACAAAACCTGTGAACCAGGCAAACACAGGGAGGCTTTTTGTGCAAAAATAACAAAATACCTGTAAGCCTGAAGTATCAGTATTTCCAATACTTTGTGTTGGAAGCGAGTGAACAGCTGCAGTACAATAAACTTGGGAAAGTTCCTCAAAAAGTCAAACACATTCATGCAGCTTTTGGACAACCCTGGACCCTTATGCTTGTAGCGCGAACACATAACTCAGAGACCGGGGATCCATCTGAAGTTTGGGATGCGGCCACTCACTGCCAGGAATTATTCAAATAAGAAATAAAAAATGACAGAGGCCTTTCATAGCCAGCATACTCACTGATGTCTTCAACAAGGGAAGGTCATCTCTGACTTTCTACATTTACACTCCATTTAAAGTATGTGTTGATACAATATTTAGCTGACGGTGATGTGGTGTTTATGTAATCACACATAATGCTTAAATGTTCGTGATTTCAGGTCAACAGCATTCCTCTCAGTGAAGAAGGGACGGAGAAAGCTTCCACCAGATGTGCAGATGAAAGAAACACAGTCAAAAGTAGCTCTAAACCCAAATCAGGTACCCTCACGCTCGCCCTCAGACAAGGAACAGAAACGGAAGCAACAGCTCTAACACGAGTACTTCTACTAATGGACCAATATAACATTACTTTTCAGAGGTATTAAATAACTATTGTTAAAATGGTCAACATGAAATGATTTGAACATGTTTGCACAGATTGTGGCAATAACAGTGGGCGGTCCAGAGTCCTTCCAGCGCTTAGAGCTCCAGCAAAGTCCGAATGCTCCACTACCGTCAGCCCACATACGAAGGAGGAGAGCAACAGCAGGCAGGATGCAACCGATGCCCAGCTGGAGGAGGCGCACCGGGACACTGGCTTCTCGAAACTACACACTGTGAGACTGAGCCTCGTACCAACAGAACCATCCTTCCAGTTTCTGTACACACTTAATTCAATGCAGGGTCACGGGGATCTGCCGGAGCCTGACCCAGCTCATTTACTCCTCAATGACTACAATAAACAAATAAGCAGAAATGAGTAAATACTGCAGGATGTTGTTTAACCTCACAAGAAAATTCAATGCCTCACCAAATTGTGGTCTTTAGATAAAAATAGGATGGTTTATATCGCTCTTGTTGGTGTGCAGGAGTCGTCAGCTGCACAGCAGGAAGAGGTCCAGCAGAGGGCGCTGTACCTGCGTCAGCAGCGAGACAAGCTTCAAGCCTTGAAAAAGGACCAGCAGAAAAGCAAACAGACGAGCGCAGCAGAGGAGCCGCCAGCCAGCCCCGCGCCAGCACCTTCCACCTGCCCGGTACACGCAGCTGGTTCTTTTCTCTCCCCTTTTTACCCATCTTTTAATTAAATCATACTTTTACTTGTAGAAAACTAAATACGCTTGCACCACCTCTTTAAAATTATTAAAAGCCTTGATCAGTTCACTTTATTTTAATTGGCTGTGCATTGTGTGTAAATATAAATCATTACCTTGAGCATCACATTTTTATCTTCGCCCTTATTTTGTTTCCTTTTCCGTGACATGTTTATTTTGTTTTCCATCTGACTGCATCTGATGTGATCTGGTCTTTTCTGGCGCGGCCTGTCAGGAGGCAGGCGGGCCGCCCCAGAGGAATGGGGCCAGCTCTCCTCCTCCTCCATCTTCAGCACAACAGTCTCACTCCTCCAAACAGAAGGTGATATCCATCAGCTGCCTCGCCTGCATTTGCCGTGGAGTGCTTTCCGTCCCTCTCTGCCTCTGGCCTGGCCTAATACCTTTTTTTTTTTTTTTGCAAATACATATGTGCAGGGCTGTGTGGTTGAATCCTGGTAGTAATCCCCACTGCTTTTTACTTCCAGTTGCTGAAGGTCATTCGTGTAAAACCTCTGACGCATTTGTCTTACACAGGATATATCTGCTGAGGAGAGGAAGAGGCTGCAAAAGAGAAAACACCTGGCTGACAAGCTGAAGGAGGAAGTGATCAAGAAATAACTTCCCCTCCATATGCAATACTCCACTTTTTATCACATCTCTTCTCACTGTTAACCAATCGCATGACTTCCTTTACACTGCCCCATAATTCCCTTTCCAGGGCAGATATCAGGGTGTTTGTTTCAGGATGGTGAAAAGTACGACGGGTTCTCTCGTCAGTTCTTTTCATCACAATCATGTATTTCAGTCTCCCAGACAGACCACTCAAGTATCTCTGGTAATTGTAGCTTCACATGTTTGAACAAGTTCAGGAAATTAAGTGAAAAGCAAACAGACCAGTCAGACAAGCCACCAAATGGCTTTTGCTTTTCATTAAATACCTGGCCTGTGTCCAAACTCACTCTAGAAAAACCATAACATTAAATGTGCTGCAGTCATTAAATTCACTGGTAGTCTCTGGAATGGAAGAAGTCTTGAATGTATGAATTTTAATAGTCAATTGTTTAATCGGCAAATCAACTGAAACCTTTTTTGTTGTAATTTTTCAAGCAAAATTAAATGTGAAACGTGAGTCTCCTGCCTGCAGCAGAATGTCAAATAAGATTTTACCCTAATTTGTTCAAAGTTCACAGAAGAGTTTAATTTGATACCGGCCAAAATGTCTATGTCAATGTTGTTATAGGCTTTATACGCATGTTTAACTTAACTTTACTAAAAGGGGAGACGGGGAGTCTGAGTGGTGTGTGACGGATCATGAGAGGACTTTGCATGAAAATGTTTGGACATGTCAAAGGTAAAGTTAGTCTGTATATGTGCACATCCTTGTCCCCCCCCCCCTCATTCCCAACGGGGAAGCCAGAACATCCCGCGTTGTAGCACCTCATCACAGATAAGAGTTGAGTGGAAGATGGACATCGTCACATATTTGGAGGGTCGGAGAACGGCACGTTGCTCTACACGAGGACCGGAGTATCGATCTTCAAAGCCATCGGCAGTCTTCACTTAAAGCGCTCACAAGAACGCAGTTCCTAAACATGTATTCAACTTAAGTATGCAGTTTAATAAAATCACATTTTATAGAAATGACTTGGGATCCAGACTCTTAAAATGTCTGTACAGTAACCGGTGCTTAACGGGAATGTAGAAGTTGTGGGTCTGGTATTCTCATAATCATGGAAAAACGTTTGCAACAAAAATAACATCCGACTTCTAAAATCAGCAATCGTGATCTCAGATCAAAAATCAACTCTCGTTTTTGGTAATAAGATTACAATCCAATTTAAAACCAGGAATTATAAATATGCAGCAAAGTAACAAAGTGCACTCAAAAGAATAGTTTTGGAGATTTGAAACTCGTAAATCACTAAATTATTCAAACAAAGCTAGATTCACAAAGTCAATGTCAGGGTCACATTTAATTTTCAAAACTTATCAAATAAATTCATACAAATGTAAAGAATGGATAGTGGTAGTAAATGCACTTGGTACAAATTCATCAAAGGAGAGCAGAAACAGTCGTCGTTGGGTGACGGACAGGAGGAAAGGTACCGCTCAACTCCTGACAAACGCTGGCAACAATCACTTCGCTTGTGCTCCAAACCTGCGGCTCTGCTGAGTCAGAGGTCGTAGATCGAGTGATCTGGCATTTTTAAATCAAAATGTGCATCCCTTCATCTGCCTTTGTTCATTTACGACGAGACCAAGTAAAAGCTGCGTCAACAGACACTGAACTGTCCCACTGCCTTCCGACACCTGTGTGGTTAAGAGCGGAAAACTGCACCTGCTCAGCTGCGCGGAAATTCTTTATCACAAAGAAAAACTCATTCTTGGATTTTTTTTTTCCTTCAACTTATTTTTGATCAGTAAAGCTTTTAAATGGACATTGAACTCAAATTGTGTGAGAAAGCTGATCTCAGCTGGTGTCAAACTCAGGAAAAGACCACTGTGCCCCTCAACTAAACAATCTTTCCTCACCAGCTAAACGCGCTGCAGTGCAGACGGTGGCGCCTTCACGTCTCTGCCACCTACATTGTGAACCTGAGATCTATTTGAGAGGAGAGGGCTGATCGTGGGCCTCCTGACACATGAATGGGTGCTAAGACCTACTTGAAGCTCTCCAGCAGCTCGTGTCTGCCACCCCGTCACCTCCACGCCTGGGCTGTGGATCATAACACTGCTAAATTCTTAAACTGACTAAAATACAAAACTCCAGACATCCTCAAAATGTTGGCTGCAAAAGTGACTTTACTGCAAGTTTTAATATATTTTTAAAATCAGCATTTGCAACTTTTCTGCATTTTACATTAAATCAAATGAACTGGACTGAAAGTTTGAAAAGTGAGCCCACCTTCTGCACAATTAAAAAAACAAAAAAAGAAAAGAAAAAGGCAGGCGGGCAACTCCCTCTCCTTTCAAATGCACATTAAGGGAAGAAGATTAAAAATGGGGGTGGGACATCTGTACAGTACGTTTTAAACAAATTCATGAAATGCAGGACGTCTGGCTACCGCAGTCGTGTGACACCAAGTAACTTCTTCTGCTTGCGCCTCGACTAAACCGGCGCCGTGGCTTTCAAAAGGTCTGAGTCCTGCTCCTCTGGATCTAAGCACCATTACAGCATCAACTTCCTTCTTCTTTCAACATTTTTGCTTTTTTGTTTGTTTTTTTATGCTGCCTAGATCCCTCCATTTCCAACAAAACGTGGTTCTGTGACAGGGTGGGCGTGCACGCTCACTCTGGCTTCAGCCAGTCAAGCTCTGTTACTGAGACGGCTAGTCCCGCTAGCCTGACTGGCCAGCTGAACAGTTTGGACTCTGGCTGGTTGCGTTCTGGCTTCCTCTGCCTCTGGAGCCCATTGGTTTGGGTGGAGAAGGAGGTAAAGGAAAGTTTAAACAAGAACAGGGAGGCTTCAGTACTGCAGCTTCATTGCTACTGTTGCAACAGCAAAACAATGGACAACCCCTGTGCCACTGACTTCAACGGCGCCTGGTTGGTCTGTAAATGTTGGAGGAGGAAGAAAAGAGCTGAAAAACTGGAGAGCAGGCAGGAGATTTGCAAAAAGGTCAATTAGGTTCTCCTGTGGGGGAAGAAAGTACATTTAGGAGATCTTCCAGAAGATACTAATAGGGAGATTACAAAACAAAACAAAAAAACAGCCTGAGGAAACAGACTAATCAGTCTACCAAAAGGAGCTCTTCATCTCCTTCCACAGATAGAAAAAAAAAAAAAAAAAAAAAGTCCAGGAGAGACTGAGTAAGGCGAGAGCTCGTCTTCACCCATCTCCTCTGTGAGACTGGCAGGTGGCACAGGCAGGCCGAGGACCAATGAGACGCCCAGAGGAGGGGGATGGGAGAGACTCGGTGTCCATCCACTGTGACCAAACAGGACAATCAGCCTTAAGAGCTCAAACGGGGTCGTTTCCTCGGAGACTGATCTTCCTCTTCATCTTCTTCTTCTTCTTCATCTTCATCGTCAGGGTAGTCCACCAAACCAACCAGTGCAGTCTAAAAGAAAGAACAAAAACACCAATGAGACCATGTGCCATCATACCAAACAGGGGCTAATAAAATGAAGGTTTTCCAAGAAGATGACGTGTGATTTTCATGAGGAGATGTTACCTTCACGACAGGAGCGGCAGGAAGAGCTACTGTTTTGACAGAGGAAGACGAACTGTTGTTTGGAGAGACGACTGGCGAGGCAGGTGGGACTGCAGAAGCCTTCCCGTTGTTGGCAGCATTTGATCCGTTGGCAGCTCCTGCAGACATCAACAAAGCAATCAGGCAACAGTCCAGGGGAGGGCGGACGGAGGCTTCCGTGTGCTTTTTACATTAATACCATGCAACTTACCTTTTTTGGCTTCCATATACTTTCCATAACTATCTGAGAAGTCATCCTCCATCCTCTTCTCCACTGCCTCTCCATCTTCGTCATCGTCGTCGTCATTGAACCACAATTCTTCATCTTCGTCTAGAGACCGTGCATCTCTGCGATACCTGCAGGGGCGGGGACAGCTTCGTTAAACATTTGTCCCGTGTGATGGAGCAGTAGAAACACTAAATGTTACACACGTTTGGACTCGATCATATCATTTATCTGGAGATCAAACAAACGACTGACCTGTTCAGTCTCTGACTCTGCCGGTCTTTTTCCTGCTCATACCGGCCTTTCAGGCCCTTGAAAGTCTGTACATATTCAATGGATTCAAGTGCTTTGTAGAAATTATCCACAATGTGAGCAATAAGGGATTTGATGTCCTCCTGAAAGACATGGTGAAACATACACATTTTGCAGACACAAAGATGAGCACAATCATCAGATTAAGTATGAAAGTTCACGCACCACTTTAATGAACTCAAAGAGTTCTATGATGGCTGAATTGAGGAGGTTGTATCGGGTGCCGTTGTCCAACAGGGCATTAATGACGGGCTCAAACAAGTTCCCTTTGATGATGTAGCGGTTGTAGTACTCATCCTTCAGACCAATGATCCTGCGCATGAAACGCAGGGCACCTTGGAGGACAAAAATAGGACGGATCATACTCATTGGTGTAAGGTCGGATGCATTCAGCAGCTCTATAAAAAATGTGTCAGGTAAAGGCATAACACACCATAGAAATAGCAACTAGTGTAACGTTTACACGAGAACGGACTTACAAAGAGCAAGGAAGGTGTGCTTCGAGTTCATGAGCACCAGAACTCTCCTGAGCAGGTCTTTGTTCATGATGTACGTCTTGATGTGGTAGGTGTGGTGCTCCACACAAAATGTCAGAAGCTCCAAGATCAGTGCTAGCAGCTGAGCCGTCTGAAAGTTATCTACACAAACAAAGACACTTCAGCTGAGGATATGAAGCGCATGCGGCTCCGCGCTGCCAAAATCCATATTTAAGCTGCACATTAAAAAAACACTAGTTTTTCTAAGTATAAACCCGAGATCTTTTACAAAGTCAGCAGACTTCACAGTACCAGAATATGCAACTGTAAGCTGCATTTTCATCTTGAGTCACACATCTGCCACTTCTGCATCAACCGCAGCAGTTAAGAGATAGTCTTTTATTCAATTCTTTAAATTGTGAGCAAAGAAAAACAAACAAGAACTAAAACTAAATCCATATGACTGCCTGCCTCAACGCCGAGTGGAACAATCTTCAAGTGAGTGAGTTGAATACCCACCTGGACAGACTGGGTTGATCTTTG
Organism: Xenentodon cancila; assembly: GCA_014839995.1. Taxonomy (NCBI): domain Eukaryota; kingdom Metazoa; phylum Chordata; class Actinopteri; order Beloniformes; family Belonidae; genus Xenentodon; species Xenentodon cancila. Next base: position 716,879 of record CM026208.1, read on the forward strand.
TGGAGCCCTCTTGCTGATCTGTATGGTCATCACACAGAGACATCAGTTGAGATGGACGTTCCTTTCTTTTTTTTTTTTAAATCACAGTCCGAAACACTGAACTTCAGAACCCTCAGCTTACCTTTAGAGTTCTTGTCATGTGAAGTGTTGGCCAACAGAGGAGCAGTCAGGACATGCATGCAGTATTTGTAGAAGAAACTTAGGAACTCTGTCTTCTCAGTTTTCTAACACAAGACAAAAAAGTGCAGTTGATGTTGGACAGAGCAAACAAAACTTACAATCCAACCAGGATCAAACAGAGGTGTGTAACACCATGCACAGGAGGAAAAACAAGACCTAACAGGCCTCTAGCAATTAAGAAACTGTCTCTACAGTTCCTCAATGATGACTGAAAGAAAAAAAAAGCGTCTTATATCAACAACTACTGAACCTAGTTGGTTATGCTTACATTGGTGGAAGCCAGCATATTCTCAGGGTCAATGAGTGTCCTGAGAAGACCCATCAACTGGACAGCCCCTCCCAACTCTGGATCAGAGTCACAAATCATCTGCTTGATCACAACATTTATCAGCAGAACATCCTGAGAAACACACAGAAGAAGATTCAGTCATTGCGATGTAGAGTGTGACCACAGGTATTCAATTAAACCTCTGCAAATGCAGCAACTCTCACCTATGAGAATATAATGTATTGAGACATTTGGAAAAAAAAAACTGAAAACAAGAAGTCCTTTAAAGAGACTTTAAAACAAGTTCAACGTGGTGTTGCTCAGACGATGATCCACACAGCACTTGTCTGTCATCCGTCAGGCAGGAGCACAACGAAACACCATCTTACAGAATTACAATCCAACATGAAAATCCAAATATTCCCTTTTTTATATCCTTTAGTATCAACTGCTCCACAAATGACCACCAAACATCTTAAACTAAGCTGCACTCTTAGCAAAAAAGGCAGCATTTTCTTAAGACATTTTAACATTCTTACATCGTCTGTCTGCTGTGGCTCCTGCATGACAAACTCCCTAACCATGGAGGGGCTGAATTCCACCAGGTAAGAGAAGATGTCAGTTGCTGCAGTTCTGACGTGCAGGTCCTCCATTCCCTGATGAAAGAGGGAGGGAAAAAAAACATGAAGGATAATATGACAGTGGGAAAATCCATTAAACAAGGATATGTACACTTATGATGCACAAAACATACCATGACTATTTCAAGAGCAGGTAAAATCCCCAGATTTGCTAGAGTTTTGAAGAAGGCGTCCCTGTTTTGTGGCTGCAGCGTTTGTGAAAAAGCACAGAATTCCTTGACAAAGTTCACCTGAGGAGGAGGAGGATGATAGATAGATAGATAGATAGATAGATAGATAGATAGATAGATAGATAGATAGATAGATAGATAGATAGATAGATAGATAGATAGATAGATAGATAGATAGATAGATAGATAGATAGATAGATAGATAGATAGATAGATAGATAGATAGATAGATAGATAGATAGATAGATAGATAGATAGATAGATAGATAGATAGATAGATAGATAGATAGATAGATAGATAGATAGATAGATAGATAGATAGATAGATAGATAGATAGATAGATAGATAGATAGATAGATAGATAGATAGATAGATAGATAGATAGATAGATAGATAGATAGATAGATAGATAGATAGATAGATAGATAGATAGATAGATAGATAGATAGATAGATAGATAGATAGATAGATAGATAGATAGATAGATAGATAGATAGATAGATAGATAGATAGATAGATAGATAGATAGATAGATAGATAGATAGATAGATAGATAGATAGATAGATAGATAGATAGATAGATAGATAGATAGATAGATAGATAGATAGATAGATAACAGCAGTATTAAAAAGAGGTCTCACATCAAACTTACTATAGAAAACCCAAGTAAATAGTAAACCCATATCAAAGAGATGGAATAACCCACAAAAGAATCAACCTACATTATTTAAACTTTAATAGAACTTTTTGTCATCTTTACATTTTTGCCAGACGTGGAAACAATATCCAGCTTTGTGATTTGCTGAACTTACCAGCTCTCTCCTTTTACTGTCCTCCGTGGCTTCATCTGTGAGCTGTGCAAATACCTCAGTTAGGAACTTCTCGTCCTCCTGTTGCAAAGTCAAAACAGGTTTAGAAATCAACCCAATCAATAAATATACTAAACAATACATGAGAATTACAAAAACCGATGCCACTTAGTCTTACCACACACTTTAAGCCTAATTTTTACATTTACTCATTTAAAAATCAACCATTTTACATCAATCACATGATCGTGTTTTAATGGCAGAAGCCCATTTGTTTCATTAACAGAACTTCAAAGAGTCCACGCACTGCTGACATAACCATTTACATAGACAAAATGTGGAGGGAAAAAAGAAAACAAAACCCACACAAAGAACACAGCTCTAATCTGGCACATTTTAAACCTGATGAAGAGTAAGAGCCCAGTAACTTGCAGGTGATTTGTCAGATTTGCAGCAAAAGAGTGACAGTATGAGGCGCGAATACCAGAAACACCAAAAATATGAATTACAATTATTTTAGGACAACTGCAAAAGTGAATGAATGACTGAAAGTCCTACTTCTAGACACCCTGATGTCAAGTAAATTTAATTAGGGGGAAAAAGTATTACTTGTGTGTAATTATGTTTATAAAATACATCAAAAATATACATAATACATAGAAAGAATGCTTTAATAACACAACTTGTTGCCCCGGGAGGGGTGTTACAGACAAGTCGTTGCCCTTGAAATAGATGAACTTAAGACATTATGAAAACAATTATATGATGTGCTTACAAGCATCTTTAGTCATTTGCTGTGTAACATTTCAAGACTATTTTAATTGGTAAATTTCTGGATTGCAAAACATGACTCGAACAGATTTTACTAGTGGACTTATAAGTGACAGAACATAGTTTATAAAAAGACATAAAACATCACGAATTTGCTGTCTTGTTGTGTGGATGATTTTCCTTCGGCATTTCCACATGCCCCGATGAGTCATATTTCCTTGTTTGAAATTACTATATTTGGAAAAGGAGGTTCTGTTTTCCCACTTATCAAGTACGAGTCATCTCAATGAAAACAAACAGGTCAAAACTGTGAAAAATGCAATGATTTGAAACTAGAAGATATACTCATTGGAAATTGTATACAGACAACTATGCTTTAATAATATCGTGGTCCGGATCCTTACCTGCAACATGCTAACAATCTCCACCTTGTTGAAGAAAATAAAAGATGTGAGTGTGGACAGGAAGTTCTCCTCAAACACGGAGGGTGTCGGCAGGATTATATCCTGGATGTACTGGACCCGGTAGGTCTGGTGGATTTTCTGCCGCAGCTCAGAGTCTGTTATTGGGATTACTTCCTTAAACTTCGCTGTCTTGGTCAGGAATTCCCGATGTCGTTTGGGCTGAACCGGTGCAGGGTCATACTCAAGGCAACCCACCACATCCATAATGCAGTCGTCCGAGAACATCACCTCAAAGAGGGCTGCTTTATTAAGGAACAAGACGCCCCGTACAATCTCATAGAGGTGATGGAGGCCTTCCCTGTTGTCCAGGTCTTCACATACTCTGAAGAGACCCAGCAGTTTCTTGATATAGCCCTCACTCATCAGGGCCAGGGCGAGTTTTTCCCGTCGGATAGGTGAGGACAGGACAGAGGTAACCAGGTCAGCAATTTCCTCAAGTCGGCTTAACTCACAAGGAGGGAGCTCAACTAGGTGGCTTGTCTCTGGAATCTCCTCAAAGTGGTCCTCTTCCGACTCATCAATAGGGTCATGGGTGATGTCCAGAGCAGGGTCTTTACCTTGAACCTGAGCAATAAAAGGTTGATAATTATTTTTTTTTAAAAACAAAAAAAAACAAAAAACAAACAAACACTTAATCTCAACGTGCCACTCTTTAGTGTTTGAGATATAGTGAACAAACATGGAATGAACAAATTAAACTAAACCAGCCCTTTTTGTTATACGTTACCTGGCAAATCTTCTCCCAGATCTCATCACAACCAGCCTTTTCCTGGAAACTTAGGGCAAGGTCATAATTATCTGCTTCTGACCAAACAATCAGTGTGTCCTGGAAGAGGAAAAAAAATTAAGTACACATCCACTTGTACACAAAGGCTGTTGTGTAATCCACAGGATTTACTACCATTCATTCACACAGAGCGTGCATACTGATGGCTTGCCTTCCAGGACTAAGTACTGATCATGCTCAGGTAAAATAGGCTGAACATATGCAAGTTTCCTTACACTTGTACGTGTGCAGGCCCAGGATCGAACCTTTTAAAAACCATAAATGGGATTGTTCTCTTTACACAACAGGCCAAACACATTCTTACCCTAGATCATTTTATTTCACCATTGAATAATCTCAACAAATTAAATGCGACTAATTATGACAAGCCTATGCTACTTGTTTTCAAGCTTTATAATTGAACAAGACATTGAAGATCAAGTATGTGCAGTGGTACTTGTACTAAATGTCCAGGAACCCAAACAACTGCTAAATTGAATAAGATAAAACAGATATACATTTAAATGTCTTTGACTGTGAATAAAATAAACCGTTGTGTTTAATATTTACCTGTTGCTTCTGATATGCAGTATTCGGGCTGATCTTCGACTCCAACAGCAAAGACCCTGAAAGACAGTAATGATCGATCAGAGAAGCGAGAACGAGCGTCACGTTCACCAACAGGAGTCTGAAGGGTCGCGTCGACGAATCCGTCTTATTGTGCAGGTACAGCGAGGTTTTCCTTTGTAGTTTAGCGTAAAAGCGACGTTACAACATGCAAAAGTGCAACAGCAGTTTTATTACACACGCGGCAGGTACTTTGAGCGCCGTGTATACGTACAAACGCCGCCAGTTTTGACCAGCAATAACAAGTTTGTACGTGTCCGCGACTCGAGGGGCCCCGTGCTGCGCGGTCACGTCGTCGGTTCAACTAACGACGGCGCTAACGCCGGCGACGGCGGTCCACATTAACCACGACGAGCCGCCGACGGACCCTAAAGGTTTCGGCAGCGTGGAGACACCGGCGCTCAGTTTTTAAAAAGCAAATACGCGAATCCGGACCAGCAGGTCGAGGTGGAGCACGGGAGAGGCTCGGCGGCAGCTAGGCTGCTAGTACCGCCTGTGCTAGCGGGGGACTCACCGTCCGACTCGGCCCGAACCAGCAACGATATCCCCCGCAGGCGCTCCACGAACGTAGAGGAGACGTGCCCGGTGCCCCGGTCGTCCCACTGCCGGTCTTCGTTCAGCGTGTACACCTTCACTCGCCGCCGAGTGTCCGACATGGTGCCGAGCTGAAGCTAGCGCTCGTCGGCTGCCGCCTCGCCCGTCTACTGAGCTGCTCCGCCGGGGAACTTCGGTCCCAGCTGCATCGTACGGAACACGCACGTCTACGTGGACTTCACAGTGGTAGTAGTGTACTCCGGGGCCAGTCCGTACGCCGATCCCGTCTAGGACATGAACGGAGTGAACAGAAGCGGGTCTGAAGCCGTAAAACCGCGGCGGGAACAACAACTCCAACGGCCTCCGCGCTAACGTCCACAGACCGCCATCTTGTAATCCGATCTTGTGTTCTTTTTCTTCGTTGTCGTCACGCACTAACTGGCGGGTGGGCGGGGCTTACTCCAGCTCGGCAGACGCCCCTCAGCGCCACCTATGGGCAATAGATGCACAAATACGTTTCTTAGTCTAATTAAAATAACCGAGTGGTTTCTTAAAGTAAATTAAAAAAAATAACCAGTCAAGTTTATTCTAATTTTGCCATGTTATACAGAAAAGAAGAACACAAGCATGGTCAGTACATGTTGTGTTCACCCTTCTTTGATATTTGAGTTTAGAAAGGGGTTGATGACACTGAACGCAGTACGTTCATTCAATTAAACAAACCAAAAAAAAAGTCTGCCACAGAATCATTGATGGAGTTCTAGAGCCAAAACCAGTTGAACAACAACATGCATTATTATAGCATTTGGGAGCCTACAAGCTGATCCTTATTTGTGAAAAGTTGTCTGGCAAGGCGACCTTTTGTGTATCTGTTTGAGCCACTGAGATCAGAATCAAATCAGAGATTTTTGGAAGATTTGCTCTCTAGATTTGACAGCACTGGTGTAAAAGCTGAGTGATGTGATGCACTGCCTTGAAATGGATTGTTCAAATGTTTTAAACCATCCAGTGTCCCAGAATTAAAATGTGTGCAGCAGACATTTAATACATCCCTTGGATTGTTCACTAAATTACCTTTTTTTATTATTTTTTTTAAATAGTTTTATTCCTTTCTCCACCTGTGTTTAATCAAACCTTATTTTTATCTTCGCTTTTATCTTTGATTCCAGTGGTTTATACCTTCGGGTATGTTTTGTTAAAAGGTCGATTCTTTGTTAGTTTTGTTCTTAGAAGATATTGCATTAGAAAATAAGGTTTGAGCTAAGCTTTGTATGTTCATTGGTTATACATGGAAACAATTTTTTTACACTGTAAAATATTCCATAATTGTATTTATTTACATGAATACAATGCAACACAAAGCCAACATTAAGAATATAACTTTTTTTCCACTTCGCCCACCTTGCTTTTTCATATTTTGATACCGGCAGCTTTAAGAACTCACTTCCAAAGGCGACATCAAAACTGAAATGATCAAACCACAAAACAAGCACTGTGATCAGGGAAATTCTAGCCCCTTAAATGTTTTACAAAGTCAGAAAACTTAAGAACATAAAAAAGACATGCTTGAAAAAACATCACACATATTTAGTATTTCTGTCTCTGCAGCACAATGTCAGCGCTCAGTCATGTCCATATCCAGCAGGCGAGTCGCCTTAAATACTCAGTATGTTTTCAGTTCACAACATCCTCTGATGCTTTGGGCCTTTTAAAAATAACTGCTCGGTTTCAATCCCCTTGGGAAGAACAGTCATAAGTCATCCTGCTGTGATGGTATGTCATGAATCTGTGCCGTTCCCGTGGTGGTGGTTCAATCCCATGGAGATGCTCTGTTTCTCACTCAGTGTCTTGACAACAGTTGCAGCCGGAGACTGCAGCACCTTCCGCGAAAGCCTCATTCTGCCGTCTGTTGGGTCCCGTCCAAAGTACTTGACCTGTTAGAAGAGCGCCAGTTAGGACGTGCAGCTCAGAGCAGAAACTCAGGAGGCTACATTTAACATCCGTTTGCAGTAACTCACACATACCTGTATCTCCTGTCCCACCTCCAAACCCAAAGCACTTGGATGCCTGATCTAAAAAAAATAAAATAAAAAAAAAAAAAAAAGAGGAAAATGTATGTCAACCTTCGTCCCTCTCAAACACTCATAAACATGACTGGCAGCATACTTAATCTTACTGACCCGTTTGTGATCCAGTTGGCTGTTGTGCAGCAGGACAGCACTCATGTTTGGATACAGTTTCACCATCACACCAATATCCCTGAAGCAGAAGCGGGAAATCCCTTAGTGGCGGCCAAAAACACCCTATTTATCCATCGATCAATTTCCACTCACGAATAAGTGATATATGAGCTTACCTTATCTCTGTGATGGTGGCCGTGTATATGGCACCAAACTCCAGCTGCTGTTCTTGCTGGAAAACAAAGTAAAGAAATGCAAACGTGGAAATGGACACAATGTTTTGAGATGAAGAGCATGACGGAGCTTCGATCAGCGTTTGTGAAGGGTCCTTTTAACCAGTGAAGACTTACGTCATCTTTGCAGATCTCGCTGATGAAGTCTTGAGCTTCGTTCATGGCTCCTGGTGTTGGAGCGAACACAGAAAATGTCTCCTCATCCACCTGACTTATCGTAACACCTTCAGAAGCAAAAGAAAATATTAAAAATATTATTCAGTTTCAATAACCTGCTCAAAATAATTTAATGTGATGGGCTTTGTCCCCTGCATCTCAAAGAAATAACAGTACAAATAGAATAAATTAGATGTGTACTCTTTTACTTCAATACCTGTCTGAGCTTGAAGCCTGCGAAGGTTGTATCCTCCTGGACCAACAAAACGAGCTCTTCTAGAAACAGGAACCTTGACATTTTCTACACACACAATAAATCCCAAATGAAAACCCATTTTGTTAAACAGGCTACAGACAGACGCGTTGGTGCTTACCAACAACAGGTCCATTCTCTTTCCTGCCCGCTCTTGGTCTTGCTATACATTTGTTCATGATCCCCAGTATTTCCCTCTTTGCCACTAAAAACACAAGAAGGTTGAAACCAAAGCATGATAACCACCACAAGTGCACTACTTTGATCTCTCGTTCAGCTTTGTTTGGTTTTCTAGGGTTATCGTACCTGTGGCCTGTTGGATCGCCTCCATGACCACCTTCAGAGGTAAGCCTGGAATCTTCACATCAGCCTGGACGTTAAATAAATCAACTGGAATCAGCATTCAAATGTTATTGATTTACTGTCGGCACCTGTCATGAATCCTGTTTCAATGGTTCTTCTAATAACACGATGCCATCTAGAAAATATCCTCATGTAAGTCAATCAATTTTAGGCTGAAACCCAATTGGGTAAAATCTATCAATTTTATTATTATATTATATATGTCAGCTTTAATCAGGATGATGGGACTTTGTTTGTTCCCATCCCTGCTGTCACTGGCAGAAAGCAGAGCACCACAGTCCGTTGGTGGGCCACAAGGCACGAGCATCCATGCCAGCTCATACTCCACTGAAAACCCCACTAAACCCCCACTGAAACCTCCACAGAAACTCCACTAAAACCTCCACAGAAACTCCACTCAAAACCCACTGAAACCCCACTAAAAACCTACAGACACCCCACTAAAAACCCACAGACACGCCACAGAAACCCCACTAAACCCCACTAAAACCTCCACAGAAACTCCCCAGAAACCTCCACAGAAACCCCACTAAAAACCCACAGAAACCCACAGAAACCCCACTAAACCCACAGACACGCCACAGAAACCCCACTAAAACCTCCCCAGAAACCTCCACTGAAACCCCACTAAAACCTCCACAGAAACTCCACTAAAAACCCACAAAAACCCCACTGAACCCCCATAGAAACTCCACTGAAACCCCACAAAAACCCCCCACAGAAACCCCACAAAAACCCCCCACAGAAACCCCACTAAAACCTCCACAGAAACTCCACTAAAACCTCCACTGAAACCCCACTAAAAACCCACAGAAACCCCACTAAAAACCCACAGAAACCCCACTAAAAACCCACAGAAACCCCACTAAAAACCCACAGAAACCCCACTAAAACCCCACTGAAAACCCCACTAAAACCTCCACAGAAACTCCACTAAAACCTCCACAGAAACTCCACTCAAAACCCACTGAAACCCCACTAAAAACCTACAGACACCCCACTAAAAACCCACAGACACGCCACAGAAACCCCACTAAACCCCACTAAAACCTCCACAGAAACTCCCCAGAAACCTCCACTGAAACCCCACTAAAAACCCACAGAAACCCCACTAAAAACCCACAGACACGCCACAGAAACCCCACTAAAACCTCCACTGAAAACCCACTGAAACCCCACTAAAAACCCACAGACACCCCACTAAAAACCCACAGACACCCCACTAAAAACCCACAGACACGCCACAGAAACCCCACTAAAACCTCCACAGAAACTCCACTGAAAACCCACTGAAACCCCACTAAAAACCTACAGACACCCCACTAAAAACCCACAGACACCCCACTAAAAACCCACAGACACGCCACAGAAACCCCACTAAAACCTCCCCAGAAACCTCCACTGAAACCCCACTAAAACCTCCACTGAAACCCCACTAAAAACCCACAAAAACCCCACTGAACCCCCACAGAAACTCCACTGAAACCCCACAAAAACCCCCCACAGAAACCCCACAAAAACCCCCCACAGAAACCCCACTAAAACCTCCACAGAAACTCCACTGAAAACCCACTGAAACCCCACTAAAAACCTACAGACACGCCACAGAAACCCCACTAAACCCCACTAAAACCTCCACAGAAACTCCCCAGAAACCTCCACTGAAACCCCACTAAAAACCCACAGAAACCCCACTAAAAACCCACAGACACGCCACAGAAACCCCACTAAAACCTCCACTGAAAACCCACTGAAACCCCACTAAAAACCCACAGACACCCCACTAAAAACCCACAGACACCCCACTAAAAACCCACAGACACGCCACAGAAACCCCACTAAAACCTCCCCAGAAACCTCCACTGAAACCCCACTAAAACCCCACTAAAACCTCCACTAAAACCTCCACTGAAACCCCACTAAAAACCCCACTGAAACCCCACAGAAACTCCACTGAAACCCCACAGAAACCCCACAAAAACCCCACAAAAACCCCCCACAGAAACCCCACTAAAACCTCCACAGAAACTCCACTAAAACCTCCACAGAAACCCCACTAAAAACCTACAGAAACCCCACTAAAAACCCACAGAAACCCCACTAAAACCCCACAGAAACCCCACAAAAACCCCACTGAAAACCCACAGAAACTCCACTGAAAACCCACAGAAACTCCACTGAAACCCCACTAAACCCCCACTGAAACCCCACAGAAACCCCCACAGAAACCCCACTAATACCCCACAGAAACCCCAGAAAAACCCCACAGAAACCCCAGAGAAACCCCACAAAAACCCCAGAAAAACCCCACAGAAACCCCACTAAAACCCCCACAGAAACTTCCACTGAAACCCCACAGAAACCCCACTGAAACCCCACAGAAACCCCACTAAAACCCCATAGAAACCCCACTAAAACCCCATAGAAACCCCCACAGAAACCCCACTAAACCTCCACTGAAACCCCACAGAAACCCCACTAAACCCCCACTGAAACCCCATAGAAACCCCACAGAAACTCCAGAAAAACCCCACAGAAACCCCAGAAAAACCCCACAGAAACCCCAGAAAAACCCCACGGACACCCCCATAGAAACCCCACAGAAAATCCACTGAACCCCCACAGAAACTCCACTGAAACCCCACAGAAACCCCACAAAACCCCCCCCACAGAAACCCCACAAAAACCCCCCACAGAAACCCCACTAAAACCTCCACAGAAACTCCACTAAAACCTCCACAGAAACTCCACTGAAAACCCACTGAAACCCCACCAAAAACCTACAGACACGCCACAGAAACCCCACTAAACCCCACTAAAACCTCCACAGAAACTCCCCAGAAACCTCCACTGAAACCCCACTAAAAACCTACAGAAACCCCACTAAAAACCCACAGACACGCCACAGAAACCCCACTAAAACCTCCACAGAAACTCCACTGAAAACCCACTGAAACCCCACTAAAAACCTACAGACACCCCACTAAAAACCCACAGACACCCCACTAAAAACCCACAGACACGCCACAGAAACCCCACTAAAACCTCCCCAGAAACCTCCACTGAAACCCCACTAAAACCTCCACTAAAACCTCCACTAAAACCTCCACTGAAACCTCCACTAAAACCTCCACTGAAACCCCACAGAAACCCCCCACAGAAACCCCACTAAAACCTCCACAGAAACTCCACTAAAACCTCCACAGAAACCCCACTAAAAACCCACAGAAACCCCACTAAAAACCCACAGAAACCCCACTAAAACCCCACAAAAACCCCACTGAAAACCCACAGAAACCCCACAGAAACTCCACTGAAACCCCACAGAAACTCCACTGAAACCCCACAGAAACCCCCACAGAAACCCCACTAATACCCCACAGAAACCCCAGAAAAACCCCACAGAAACCAGACAGAAACCCCACTAAAACCCCACAGAAACCCCAGAAAAACCCCACAGAAACCCCACAGAAACCCCCACAGAAACCCCACTGAAACTCCACAGAAACCCCCACAGAAACCCCACTGAAACCCCCACAGAAACCCCACTGAAACCCCACTAAAACCCCACTGAAACCCCCACAGAAACCCCCACAGAAACCCCACTGAAACCCCACTGAAACTCCACTGAAACCCCACTAAAACCCCCACAGAAACCCCACTAAAACCCCCACAGAAACCCCAGAAAAACCCCACAGAAACCCCAGAAAAACCCCACAGAAACCCCAGAAAAACCCCACAGAAACCCCAGAAAAACCCCACGGACACCCAACTAAAACCCCACAGAAACCCCACTAAAACCCCCACAGAAACCCAACTAAAACCCCACAGAAACCCCAGAAAAACCCCACAGAAACCCCAGAAAAACCCCACAGAAACCCAACTAAAACCCCACAGAAACCCCACTAAAACCCCCACAGAAACCCAACTAAAACCCCATAGAAACTCCACTAAAACCTCCACTGAAACCTCCACTGAAACCCCACTAAAACCTCCACAGAAACTCCACAGAAACCTCCACTGAAACGTGAGGAGAACATGCAAAACTCTACATCCAAAGGCCGCAGCGGGAACGCTGCTGCCCACCAAGAAAATACAATATTTTGTCAGGCATAAGCATTCAGTTTTCTTTATAGGAATTTGCACCAACAAATAAAACCAAACCAGTTATTGTTTTAAGTAATCAAAAACATTACCTGTAAAGCAGTGATACCCTTGTTTGTCCCCGCTAATTTGAAGTCCATGTCTCCAAGATAATCTTCTATTCCCTGTTCAGAAAGTATTTACTGGCTCATATCTGTCATATGCAACATGATTAAGCAGCATGACAGTCAAACTAAGTTATATATGTAAATAAACCAGCGTTGGTGTGCATGTACTAGAATATCTGTTAGTAATCTGTAGTCTTCCATCTCAGCGGGCTTCTCAGGGTTGGCCTTGGAGATGAGGCCGATGGCAACTCCCGCCACAGCAGAAGATATGGGGACACCTGGCAACACAAACGTGGACATGAACAGTATTATAGCATTTATAAAAGTGTGACTAAAAAGCTTGAAGAACCTGCAAGAACCTAGAACTCTTAGCTTTTACTTGAGGAATGAGGAATTTTGCAGAACATGTAAACATAGTTTCCTCAACAACGGGCCGTAGCTGCCACATTCGGTCCAAAATATACTCTTGAGGACTCGAGCTGCGGTACCTGCATCCATAAGAGCGAGGCTGCCTCCACACGCTGAAGCCATCGAGGAGGATCCTGGGAGGAGGCGAGGACACGGTCAGGCAGGTAAGAGGTCATGAGAGGTCTAGACAGCTGTCAGGAACGCCAGGAGCATCGACACTCGCCTCGTCAGCGTGGAGCTTACAGTGGACCTCGTTAGCCCCGTTTGGAGTTTTAAAGCAGCTTTAACAGGTTGAATCAGAGACTGCGCTCTGACTGACGGTTCAGCAAAGTGAATACGCTTGAGATGCTGACTGTTATTTTTCAAAGAATGATGCAATAGTTTACAATGAAATGCAGGTTTTTGAAGCTTGACTGAGATAAAACCATATTGGAAATGAATAACTGCCCTGATAATGGGGCAACCTTTATGAAAAATTCTGTTTGGTGTATAAATGTGCTCTAATGAAATGTTTGTCGCGGAGACGAGGACACATTTTCACCTCACAACTCTTACCGTTTGACTCCAGCACCTCAGCGGTGACTCTTATCGTAAAAGGGAAGTCTTTAGGAACGACTGGTCTCAGAGCTTTCTCAGCTAGAGCCCCTGAAAATAAGCAAACGCAGCGCTAAAGGACTATGATGTCACAAGCCAAAAATGAATAGACGTGGAGGATGTCAAACGTCAACCAACCGTGCCCAAGCTCTCTCCTGTTGAGGCCTCCCATCTTTCCAATCTCATTGGTTGCATATGGCGGGAACTGAAATCAAAGCAGAGTTTATTTAGAACTTGGGAACTAAAAGAAATAAAAACAGCCCATCTAATGTTGTATGCAAATGTTATTTACTCGCCTCATAATGAAGCATGAAGTTTTTGTCTTTGATTCCACTGTAGAAACAAGAAAAACAAAGAATGATCTGGATTAAATTTCTAATGGGTTTGTTATAGTGTTTCAGTGTTTCACAGACGAAGTTTCCATCCCCAGACCTGCCGGCGAGTCCGTGGGTCCGTACTAAGCCCCCCCAGAATGATCAATAAATATCAAATAGTGGTTTGTATATGCGCATATCATCTATGTGCTATATAAGTGCTATAAGAATGATGAGTGTGAATCAATGGATTCTTGTAATGTGGATTTGTGACTAAAACAAGGAAACACGTCACAAGAAGAGATTTTTTTAGTCTCCAGATTTACTGCAAAGCCATGATGCTACAATATGAACAGACACAGTTTGGCACAGTGCTGCAAAAAGGTGACAGAAACATCCTCTGGACTGCAGCAGACTTTGCTCCAAAACCTGTATATGCAAATCAGCGTTACCGATGCCTTCTTAAATGTGAACGCTGCCCTACCTTCCTCTTCCCGTGACGGGCTGATAAACAGGAGGGTCCGTTTAGTCATTACCCCACCATACAAAAACATCCACATTTTTCTTCTTCAGACAAACGACAGTTTGCCTGTCAGTCCATATTTATTTATTTATTTTTTTCATGACCATTCTTGTCAGTGTGGATATCGTGCACACGCTGTATGTACGATGCACCGAAATTGGACCTCTGCATCAACTAGTTTCACTAGTGAGCAGTGGGGCTGCTAGAACCAGCGCCTCGGGGAGCAACTGGGAGTTAAGGGCCTTGCTCATTGTGGGCAGCCCTGGGCTTGAACCTGGGTCCTCCACGCCCAAGACCACCACTGTAACCACTAGTCTCCCCATTATGAAAAGAAAGAGGGTTGCTGCGATTCTTAATCTTCTCTACACACTATTAAATATACTCAGTAAAGCTATAATGTACCATAGATGATAATATCTTCAGATTTTTCCCATTTTAAGATTTGAAACGACACTGAAGAACTGCTTGGCATCTTGGCCCCAAAGTCATTAATCCCCTCCCATCACTACTTCAGAATACAGTTTTTTAACAACTCCTATTAATGACATGTTTTAGAACATCTAATTTGTTGTGAAAAGCTACAAATGGTGCTTTTTAAAAATGTTTTAAGCCTTACGCAAACGTCCCAGAGTTTTTTTTTGTTTTTTTGGCTTCTCTATTAATATTATGCATTACTGACACCAAAACCCCAAATAAGTGTTGATGGAAAACTGCAACATTTCTGCACTCTGACACTTGATATACTGCTTTTATACCATTTAATCGTTTTTAAAACCTTCCATTCTGTTTTTATTTATTTACATTTTAAAGTCTCCGGACTGTTTTCTCCGGACTTATTCTTATTACACAGGTTTTTTAGTCAGTTTTTGCATCATCGTGATGATTAATTATCCGTAATTGTCATAAATTGGATAATCTGACTGGATAATCCTTTTACCTCAAAGCTGTGGTAATAATATCAGTTTTGACACTGGATTCCAGGGAGTCAAACGTGACGCTGCACAGCACCTACGAGGCGAACAGGAGAATGTTTCCTTCATTAAAGAGATCAAGCAACATGTTCAATGCAACAACCGTCACCATGGAAACCAGGCACACTCATTTATCGTCAAGCATGTTTGACATTTTAAAACAACAACAACAACAACAACAAGCACCTTCCATTTCTTATGAGAAAATTGACGATACTCTTCTTTTTGTTGTCCTTATATGAAACGTATAATAATGTTTCATTCTTGTGATCTTTATGCTCTTTACACACCTGCGTCTGTCCTCTCTGAAACAGAGCGGAGCCATGAAGCGGCTTAAAGAGGTCGACGTCACAGGAAATGTCCCTTAGAGCAGTCAATTCCCGTCCATCACACCTTCGAAGACACAAAGGAAGACGGGGACTGTTGTCCACGAAAATCTCACACTGGTGTGTCATCCCTTGCAGACAGCACTTACCTCCTGTACTCGTTAAGAACTAAATTACGGAAGATTTCTTTGCTCACAGTGTTGAAAGACTCAATGACTTCAAAGGGCTCAGCCAGAGGGAATTTCTCTGCATGCGGAAGACATTGAATGACTCTTTAAAGACGACTGGGTTGAAAAATAACAAATGCACGATGATGTTCAAGGGCCTGGAACAAAGTCGCCAAACGAAACAAATACCTTTTAGGTCCTCCTCGGTTTCTAGTCGTATCTTGTTGATTGCGTCATCTCTAGAAATCTAATATTAAGATAAGATTTTTGTTGAATATTTCTATGTCACAGGGAAGTGACTGGAATTTTAATGAAAAACAAACTTGAACATATGGAGCAAATATCAGGCTGCACCTTATCATGAGTGTAATCCGTAAAAACAGCGTAGATCCTCTGAGAGGACAGTCTGGAAGGAGAAACACAGATGTTAAAAGCCCAGCTCCTTCTGGATGACCTCTTTTTCTGTCTCTCAATCAAAGGTCTCACCTCCGAACATGATCCACCATTTCTGTTGGAGCTGAGAACATTTTGACCGGCGCACGCTTAGTAACCTTCTGCTCACGTGCCAGCTGCTGGATGGCGTGTATAATCTGCTGGGTGTGTTTGACGCCGACCTTCACTGCATGGCAGAAGTCCTGCTGCAGCACGTTCTCAGCCGAGGCCTCAATCATCACTGGCAGACAGAGAGCCACATGGGGCACACAACACGTATGACGCACACATTTAGGATGCAGGAGACGGGCTGAAGAGCCGCGGATGCTCTATGGTCTCAGGAAATGACAGCTGCAGAGCGGTTTTTAGGTTTTGTTTTAGTGAGTGACCACCCATGTGCCTAGGCTCTCACTGTCCCATCTACAGGTGTAGCTAAAAGAAACCTGAGGGACATCAAGCTCAGTTTGAGTCACTAAATGTGAACAGGTATATAAAGCCATCAATGCTATGGATCTCAAGTGTCAAAAGTGCTTTTGCCAACTCACCCACTTGACTGGTGGGTGCTCCTGCCACGATCAGGTTTAAACTGCTGGAGGCCATCTCTGCTCTTGTGGGGTTGACTAATAACTCTCCATTAACCATTCCTACTCGCACAGCCCCTGCAAATGCACGAGGGGTGAGAAAACCACAGTTAAAACAACATTGTTGTTATGGGAAGACCAGGGAAATCCAAGCTGTGAGAGCCCAGCCTGTTGTGCTCCTCACCTACGGGTCCCTGCCAGGGGATGTCGGACAGGGCCAGAGCAGCAGACGCTTCAATAAAAGAAAGCATGCGGTTATGTGGGGATTTAAAACCCTGTGGAAAACATGGATCGCTGAAATATGACCTCACCTGCATTAATAGCCAGCACATCTGGATCATTTACCCCATCAACTGCGAGCAAGTTACAAAGGATCTTCAGGAGAAATAAAAAAATATAGTAGGAGAAATCAGAGGCTGATGCACATTAGTGTCAGCTTAAAACAAACGAAAACTACTAACACACAGCTGGGACACTGGTTTCAAAATGAACCGACCTGAGTGTCATAAAAGTAACCAGGAGGGAAAAGTGGTCTAACTGAGCGATCTGACCAACAGAGAGAGAGAACGTTAGTAAAACAATAATAGTTTAATAACCGCACAAGGAGATGAGACAAACGATCTGAAGAAACCCCAATCTTCTCAGCTTACCGATGAGTCTGCTGGTGAGGATCTCATTATCGGTAGTGCCAAGCTCTCGCCTCAGATAGTTGGTGGGGATTCGACCTGCAGCAGCGGCTTTCTGTCTGTAGTCCACCTGTCAATCAAAGTGGGGTTTCACTAACTAAAAAGAGACAGAACAAAAGCGCTTCTGCATTTTAGTAAATATCTAACTTGCAGTTGTTCATCTTAAGTTATGAATAAAAAAAACTCAAATAAAACCAGATTATAAGCTTGTGCGTCCTTGATTCATGCCGTTTTACATCATCAGGCTCCTGAGGTTTGAGTGTGGCATCAGACTCATGACACAAACCTATAATATTACGACCATGAACTTACCACTAGCGGCATGAACTGAGATGGAGACGGCTTCGTTTTGCTGACAGCAGTCACCATCACAGAGGTCTCCCCCAGCTGGAGGCAGACGAGAGGAGCGTTACTACGCAGCACACACATTATTCCTGTCAAAACGTTGATTAACTCAATTCTGATCGCATACATACACACGCACGCACATTGTGATTGTGATAGTGTAAGTAAGTAATATAAACTCATGTTAAAAGGGGATAAATATGACCATTTATCAGTTGTCTGCAAGTTTTAACACATTAACAGAACTACGACTGAATCTGCAAACATGGATGGAGCTAAAAAGATTGGACAACAAATGTTAATTGTAAAATAACAATCTGCAGCTCATCTTATTAGGTAGAATAGAACCTTAATTGTCTTTGTATAATACAACAGAATTTCCGAACAGGTGCCTCTCATAGTAATATTCAAGCAAGAATACAGCCGGTTTCCATCAATCCCTCCATCCAGACTGGACTTCAAATGTTAAAATGTTATCTCTCTCAGCTGCAGCCTCAAATAAATGAAACTCTTTCCGCTTAAGGAATGAAAGTTTAAAGAAATTATGTTTATGTGGTGTGGCTAGACATTGGAAAACACAATAATAGAAGCACAAAGTCAATAAAGATCAATATAGGAGAAGACACTGAACCATGACGTTGACGTTTTTTAACCTGTACAACAGCAGATCCATCAGCAAATCTGGCAAACCTCCCCGAAGAGATTTCAAGTTTCCTAAAAAACATAAACACACATTTCAGAGACTAAACCGCTCCAGCAGGATGTATGATCCTTAACATGATAACAAGTGCACTCTGACACCGAACAGAAGACACATCATGCTTAAAAATCCTGTTGAATCTGTGCGGATCAGGAAAAGTCCCGAAGACGGTTGAAGACGCGGATCAGGAAAACTCCCGAAGACGGTTGAAGACACGGATCAGGAAAACTCCCGAAGACGGTTGAAGACGCGGATCAGGAAAAGTCCCGAAGACGGTTGAAGACGCGGATCAGGAAAAGTCCCGAAGACGGTTGAAGACGCGGATCAGGAAAAGTCCCGAAGACGGTTGAAGACACGGATCAGGAAAAGTCCTGAAGACGGTTGAAGACACGGATCAGGAAAAGTCCCGAAGACGGTTGAAGACACGGATCAGGAAAAGTCCCGAAGACGGTTGAAGACACGGATCAGGAAAAGTCCCGAAGACGGTTGAAGACACGGATCAGGAAAAGTCCTGAAGACAGTTGAAGACGCGGATCAGGAAAAGTCCTGAAGACAGTTGAAGACGCGGATCAGGAAAAGTCCTGAAGACGGTTGAAGACACGGATCAGGAAAAGTCCTGAAGACACGGATCAGGAAAAGTCCTGAAGACAGTTGAAGACGCGGATCAGGAAAAGTCCTGAAGACGGTTGAAGACACGGATCAGGAAAAGTCCTGAAGACACGGATCAGGAAAAGTCCTGAAGACACGGATCAGGAAAAGTTGCAGACACGGATCAGGAAAAGTTGCAGACACGGATCAGGAAAAGTCCTGAAGACGGTTGAGGACACGGATCAGGAAAAGTCCTGAAGACGGTTGAAGACACGGATCAGGAAAAGTCCTGAAGACGGTTGAAGACACGGATCAGGAAAAGTCCTGAAGACACGGATCAGGAAAAGTCCTGAAGACACGGATCAGGAAAAGTTGCAGACACGGATCAGGAAAAGTCCTGAAGACGGTTGAGGACACGGATCAGGAAAAGTCCTGAAGACGGTTGAAGACACGGATCAGGAAAAGTCCTGAAGACGGTTGCAGACACGGATCAGGAAAAGTCCTGAAGACACGGATCAGGAAAAGTTGCAGACACGGATCAGGAAAAGTCCTGAAGACGGTTGAGGACACGGATCAGGAAAAGTCCTGAAGACGGTTGAAGACACGGATCAGGAAAAGTCCTGAAGACACGGATCAGGAAAAGTTGCAGACACGGATCAGGAAAAGTCCTGAAGACGGTTGCAGACACGGATCAGGAAAAGTCCTGAAGACACGGATCAGGAAAAGTTGCAGACACGGATCAGGAAAAGTCCTGAAGACGGTTGAGGACACGGATCAGGAAAAGTCCTGAAGACGGTTGAAGACACGGATCAGGAAAAGTCCTGAAGACGGTTGAGGACACGGATCAGGAAAAGTCCTGAAGACGGTTGAAGACACGGATCAGGAAAAGTCCTGAAGACGGTTGAAGACACGGATCAGGAAAAGTCCTGAAGACACGGATCAGGAAAAGTTGCAGACACGGATCAGGAAAAGTTGCAGACACGGATCAGGAAAAGTTGCAGACACGGATCAGGAAAAGTCCTGAAGACGGTTGAGGACACGGATCAGGAAAAGTCCTGAAGACGGTTGAAGACACGGATCAGGAAAAGTCCTGAAGACACGGATCAGGAAAAGTCCTGAAGACGGTTGAGGAGACGGATCAGGAAAAGTCCTGAAGACGGTTGCAGACACGGATCAGGAAAAGTCCTGAAGACACGGATCAGGAAAAGTTGCAGACACGGATCAGGAAAAGTCCTGAAGACGGTTGAAGACACGGATCAGGAAAAGTCCTGAAGACGGTTGAAGAAGATCAGAAAGAAACTCACTTGTCTCCGAGGTCCACTCCAAGTGTCCGCGGGCTCGTGTGTCCGCTGTAAACGGTCTGGGAACACAGGCGGACCAGGGTTCGGGCCAGCGAGCCGCCCGCGCTCAGAAAACGCGACATATTCAAGATCTGCGACAAAAACGAAAAACGCTTCTGCTCTCACGGTTTACATATGCGCACGAATGAAGGCTGCCATGACACCTCGTCACACGAACGTCATTACGTCAGAATGGCGTGCCTTCTGATTGGCCCGTTGGATGCAGCTCACAGTGGATTAATTATATTATATTCTGCATTACTAATATTTTTATCACCGTGTATTTTTATTCCACAGGATTAAAATAAACAATATACACAAAACGATTCAAGCGAAAGATTGTTTGTTCAGCCCACTCATCTCTCATCCTTTCGGTAATAAAATTGTATTCATTTCGAATTAACATCAGAAAAGAGAAAAATTGTCCCATTCGTGCCAGAGAAACACAATTTGTTGTTAAATACTGTATTGATTCTTTAAATGTATATTATTTTAGATCATTTGAAGAAATGCAGTAAAAGTGGTGAGATGTTTTACAAAGTTGCTTGTTTTTAGATTGTTTTTAGAAATACATGCAACAAAAAAACAACAACAAACAAACAAACAAACAAAAAACGTTTACATACTGGGTGAATCAATGCCATAATTAGATGGTTTGTTTTTGTTGTGTTGGCTGACGTATGTAATTCCACTTTCTGCCCACTAGGCGTCAGGATTATAAAGCAAACGTCGTTGAGTCAGCTGCAGGCCATGTTTCTGATACGCCAGTAAAAATGAACGCTTTTTATGTTTCGGAGCACAGGAGAACAAACTGTGTGCGTACTGTAGTAAAAAGACACCGACCGGAAAAGCTAGTAAAAATAAGCGTTTCCCCAACTAGACTAGTAAGTAACGAAACGGTTTTTGTGTTGACACGAGTGAGCTGATCCCTTTAACACTTGGTGCTCTGCAGTTGTTATGGCAACAGATGAGCGTTAACAGCATCCCAGACATTCTCTAGATTACACGAACACACACACATTATCAGCAGCGGCTAATTGCAGGGGAAGTGCACATGTTCATTATTACCAAGCCTGTAGCTGGATGATCTTGTTTCCACAGCTCGGAGAAGGACTCGGAGAAAGATCTCAATAACACAAACAGAGCTGTGGATTATTAGTGTTGACCAGTCAGTGTTTAGTGGTGGACCTAACCTCCTGAGCCCCAGCAAAATGAAAGTTTGAGAAAGCAGATATACGTTCATAACCATCTGTTTAGTGCTGAAATATGTGGCATAAAATATGAGCACGACCAGGTGTTGTGAGGATAAAACATCAAAAACAGCACAGTAGACCATCAAGATCTGCTTGTTATTGGCGAGGCTTTACTGCCAGAAAAATATATCTAAATGTAAATGCTCTGTTAGCTATTTACCGTATCAACTTAAACGATCTGGACATTTTTAATGGCTCTGTGGTTGGCAAAATGATTGATGGCATCTGTATAAATACAGGTGATGTCATTCAACTATAAATGTTTATAGTTGCAGTTTTTGAGACATGCCTCTCTGACCTGGCCCTGATGTCTCTCACAAACAAGGGAAGGCAACAGACTCATGTAAAATACAACATTTATAGAGACAGTATTTCTCCGTAATAACTTCCTGTGACGTCTCCACTGAAAAGACTGCTCTCATGTGGCGGGCTGTAACGCATATTTATTGTGACTAATTTAGCTTAATAACTCCAGAAAGGCTGCAACTTTAAGTTCACTGGGTTTAATCACCAGTGAGGCAGAAATTCCCTGCATTCATTAGTTTCTGTGGTCAAAAGCATCTCACCATTGCCTGTTTTCTTCAATGAAAAGCCCGTAACTGCTCTGACTAACATGCAGAAGCTTGATGAAACCGCTGTAACAACCGCTCTCGGCAACCTGAAATGGTGCGAGGAGGCTTCCTTTGTCAAAGAGGTGATAATTACATTATGTCACATGGCAAAGTTCCACATAATGAAACTCCAGTCTCTCTGTGTGTGTGAAGAACCGGGAAAAGCTTCTATCTTTTAGCAGAAATGGTGCCACTATAGAAGCACTACGACTGCACTATACAAAAATACTGTAAAGAAAGTTTTTTTAAAAATTGAATGTACAATAACATCAGAAAAGTGCACAGTGGATACATAAAGTACATATTGAAAGAATGATGTGTTTTTCTCTACAAGGACACATGGGGTATCTGCTTTTTCAGTATACGTACTCTTCCTATATCAACCCTACTAGTTAACTGATCAGATGCACATTATAGTACTTCTACCTTTATTCTCTTTGTGTGCATGTGTGTTTAGACGTTGCACAGTTGACAACAAGCTGATGTGGCACCAATCGCTCAGACTTTTATTACATTACATTTTATTACATTTGCAGACAATCATGTTGTACTATTCATTGTGTACACTGATCATTCTGTTTGCTCCATCAGAAGAAGACAATGCAAATGTCCCGCGAACAAATAAATAACTGCACTTCTGGGATTTTAAACTCTGCTCCGTGCATTATTAACTTTTGTCAAGGACAAATAAACTCAAGCCTGGACTGCGAAGAGCTCAATATTTTTCGTTCTTTGATTCTCAGCTTGAATATATTAGACTCTGGTGTGTTTGCAATGATTTAAATGATCTAGATGAAGCAGCACAACGATCTTGGTGATTGATTTGAGAGAAATGCGCTTTGGCATCACAGTGAGGTTTGGTAATGGTCATCGGTCTCTCAGTGGAATAACACTCTCAATATCTCTGGGTTATGGAAGGTATTGGCATTTTCATAACACAAAATCCTTTTTCTGTCCTGTAATGTCATTAGGATTTGACTGACCCACAGGGCTCTGCGCCAGCTGGAGGTCTGAGAATTGGTATGGATTTCCTCTGAGAGCAGAGCAGGATGGAGACAACGGCCGAGTGGACGGCCAAAGGGACCTCTTCTGGAGAGAGGACGTTAAACCTTTCTTTGATGTTTGAACGTTTTTGTTGTTCTTTGTTTTGTTTTTGGTGTAAATGCTTCTATAACCATATCTTAATCTACATTTAAAAGAAACTTCTGCTTGACCAGCCAACACTTAGTTGAACAAGGAGATAAGGAGGCATGTAATGTTAATATTTAGAAAGTAGAGTTCTTAATGAAATATCTGTGCCAGTCTTTGGTCAAAGCATCACAGGATACAGTAAAAGAGCAACCTCAACCATGCCTTTACACCTGTTTTCATAGCAGCTGGATTTAGGAGGTTGGGTTTCACTTTTGACACCACCCCCTTCCTCTGTGAGGCGTGCCTCTTCAGGAATTGGTGCCATAATTTTGTGTTACCCTCATCTGAGATGCAACACATGCAGCAGGACTGAGGAGGCTGGAAACTACTCTGCTTTGAGTTTGTGACGTCACCGCACATTTCTAGAACCGGAGCACCGCAAACGAAGAGAGAGAGTTGTGTTACGTTGAAGTCATAGACTGTACAAAACAACGGAGAACGCAATTACGGACGAAGACGTGATAACGACCAGCCATTGGCTGAGCCGACTGCCAATAGAAACAGCCGACTGTTTCTATTGGCTGTTTCTATTGTTTGAAATGAGTCCGCTCACGCTGCAGAAGGAGCCCCAGATCAAAATGTTTGTGGTGACTTGTAAATTCCTATAAAATAAGTAACAGGAAAGTGCCGAGGATTTCATCTGTAGGAGGAGCTGCATGTCATCTGGCTGCTCAGTTAAAGAGCAGTTATAGCCCTTGGGTGAATTAACACTTACTAGTGGAAAAATAGGTTTCCATGTGTGAATTGTGGACTTTAAACAAAAGGAAAGGAGGTTGTTGGGTTTCCACATGGGTAACTGTGCTCCTGTCACTGATGAGTGTGAGTGAGGAATGCTGCAGTAGGTCGTACACTCACCGATATGTTAGGTGGAGGTCGGTGCTGCTCTGTGAGCCTCGTGTCCACTCCAACGTTAATGAACCCCCACACAAATGCAAATGAAAACCAAGGCACATAATACAAACACACTCAGCTTAACAAAATATCCAACTGCTGTACAGACAGGTCAGAAAATGAGTGTGCACAGGGCGCTGTGTGGGTAAGCAGGCATGACGGCAGCCACGAAGGGTTTTCATTACCTGCGTCAGGGTTTAATCATCTGCAAAGATAATGGGGTTAGTGCTTGTGTGTGTGGGCTGCCTAAAAAAGGATAGATCTAATATGAAAACATGAAAAGGCTTAATTTGCACAGGTTGGGTTTTTTACTCAGTTAAAGGAAAATAAAAAAAAACTTTAAACCATATTCTTTTCTCCTTCAACTTCTGGCTTTCTGCATGAAGCGAGCTCAACATTAACAATTAGATATACTGTCGTCAGTTTAACCGATGTGCAAATCAATCCTCACACAGTGCAGCACCATCCAATTAGTTCCGCTGCCTTTGACTTAATCTGAATAGACGTTATATGTCTATAAACTTTGTAAATTTGTACTTCTGTCCGCTGACACAATAATAAACGTGACTATGCAAGTGATTCAGTACCATCAGAAGTCAAATATGCAGGTACATTGCATTGGCTCCTGGCGTTTGAGGCAGTATACTACACATGGAAAGCTGTTTCTGGCCTTCTGCATTCCTATTTCATCGCACCACTCTGGTAAAGGTTGGTTGTAACTGAATCTGTCAAAAGTATTTTGAAAAGAAAGATACTGTGAATGTTGAGATGGTTGTTTAAACGGCTTCATGTTGTTCAGTTTTTTCTTTTCTTTGAAAATGATGATGACGATTGCCTTTATTAGTACTGTATACGCTTACTGTCCTGGGAGCTCCTTTAACTGCACATTGCTCATCAAACTTGAACTATATAATGCAGACTCTTTAACTGCCTAATACACAAGGAAATGAAAAGAAATGCATCACACCTTAATATGATACCGTGTTTGAGTCCAAACTAGTGCACTTTTGGAAATGTCTCCTTAATGTGATACGGAAATGTGTAAAAAGACATTACACAGCTTTTCAAACTAGAAAGATGTTTATTCCTACAGCCCTTCCCGTTTTTTTGTTTTTGTTTTATATTTTAATGTGTAAAGTCTCACTTGCTCTATCATGTTGATTCACGTTAGAAAAAGCAAGCAAGGAGGAGTTACAAAGTCCAGGTATTTGATTGATATTTTAAAGTCTCTAAACCGACTACACTGTAAATGACAGCAGAGTATAGAAAAGTAAAACCCCCATCCCAAGTGTTCTTAGTTTTCGACACCCTCCCAGTCAAAACCCGTTTTCCAGCAAACATGACACAACAGGTTTAGTCAAGATTTCACATACTGTACAGCCTCAAGTGGAAGCAGTAACAGAAGAAACTGTTTTTCCAAATGTAAATGACAACCGTTGCATTTTCCGAGAGGGGCTGCGGATATATGCACCATATATTTTAGCTGAGCAAACAATAATCTTTTAATTTCAATCAGGCTCCTGTGAGGTGACTCAGGTCCCAAGCTGCCGAATCGGTAACTGTGCTATATTTGGCTATTTAATCACATGACCTATGCTCTCTATTCACACCATCAGAGCCATAAATCAACAATTATCAGGTGTCTCTAATCTCTGTCTATGCTGGTTGCATACACTATCTTAAATTGGAGTTTAATTGTGGCATGTCATGTGACTCCTCATTACAGAAGTTAATTCAGAAAACACAAAATGTAGACATAAGTGTTATCTATTCAGGCCCTGTGATGGGCTGGCGACCTGTCCAGGTGGACCCCTGCCTCTCACCTGTAATGAGACGGGATGGGCTCCGGCAGACCCCCGAGACCCTGCAAAGGACAAAGCAGGTATAGAAAATGGATGAATGTTTTCTATTCATCAGCATATTTATATGTGCCTGCCAGTGTTTTATTTATTTATTTATTTGTACTGGTGTATGGAAATCACAATTTCTATAGAGTAAAAACATTTGTTTACCTGTACAAAGTGAAAGAAAAACAGAGGGAAAAGCCACAAAAACATCAGTGAGGATGAAATATATGCAACCTTTGAAGAACGATTTTAAAGAATGATTATCAAATCAGGTTCTAAGTTTTCTTCATTATGGGCCTGGCCCATCATGTGGTATCATGTAATATATATCAACTTATAGAAAAGCAATGGTGTTACTGTACATTTAAGATGTATTTAAAAAAATCTCTTTATAAAATAACCCACCAGGTGTCAGTAGCTTGTCTTCCTTGACGCCTCTAATGTATGCTGTGATGCAGACAAAGGGTATAGAGAGTATAGAGTTTCTGCCTGTCAATCAATCAAATAAGCTAAAAAAATAACAATTATTATTCAATAGAACAGGTGGAGCTGTAAACATTCTTATTGCCAAAAAAAAGTTAATTTCTTTTTCACAATTATTCCTAGATAGCCTAATTTAAACGTTATATTTGTCCAAGTGTTGATTAAGGAGTATTAGTGACTGACTGAGAACATTTAAACAGAAAGGGACGCTTTGATTAGTGCCCTACTTTTCTTAAAGACGGGCGGTATGGAGAGGCGGAGGAAGATGCGCAGGGAGGCGGCGCTACGTGTCCTCCAGTCATCCTCTCAGCTCCTCGGCTCAGAGCTGTGCGGCGTTCAGCGGGCAGGCTGGGTGTGACGCCTGGACGTGACTTTTTAACTAAATACAAGGGCAAATACAACGATTTACAAAGCAGGACCCTAAACCGCTGGATATGTTGCCTGCTACTGGATATATAACTTTATTTAATCGCGTCGGACTAATATTTTCTCTCTTTGCTGACATATTCTGCCACTAACGGTCCGGCACACTACCTGGCACAGGTCTGCCTTTAATCGCTTTTGTATAGCTCCAGACAGCTAAAACGGCTCACCCCTAAGTCAACAAATACCTCCAGTTCGTGTTTTTTTTTTTTTTTTTTTTTTGAACGAAAAATGTGATTCCCTTTCCTTCCCAGGAGGTGGCCAAGCTCCGTCGTTGGCATCAGAAACAGCTGGGTCGTGTCGAGAAGATCGTGGATTAACGGTTTTTTTCGGGCTCTCTTCGAGAAACCGTGCTCCTGCGGCCTTTAACCAAAATGAGCGTCGATTTAATTGACTTAACTACATGATTGGGATCTAAAGAAGCGCAGACTGCCAAAGAAACGTTCCACATATCTGCCGCATTTAACGGCGCCCCGAAAATATGGAAACCGAGGTTTTCACTCCTTTGCTGGAGCAGTTTCTGCTCACGCCGCTGGTCTGCTGGGTGAGCACGCCAATTAAATATTCAAATGAGTCTTGAGTTCACTAATTAGTGAGCCACTGCTTTTATTTCAAGTGTTTGATGATTTAACACTTTCCCCATTTATTTTCAGGTGAAGACAGTCGGGCAGCCGACTGGGACCGATGGCACCAAATTATCGGAATACATTGAGTTAGTGGATGGGATTTACCTGAATGAGATCATGCTTGAGATGTAAGTAATTTGACACATTGACAAACAAGCCCATCTGTTCCCAGCATTGGCTGGCTTCCACAGAGTCGCAGGATTAGACAAATGGGGGCATGCAAACCTTAAACCAGACCTGCTCTATGTCTGCATACTAAACGACCATTTTTACCAGTTACAAGATAAAATGTAATGTGGAGGAGGGTTGGAGTGATACTCACCCCTCAGGCCTTTAGTGGGGTTATCCCCACATCACGCAGATCAAACAACTGCAGCCTCTGTCCAGCTCTTGAAATTGTCTGCTGAAGTGAATGTAGGTTACTCACAAAGGGACCCAGTATTGAAGGCAGTGAGGGGTTGCACAGTCTCAAATATCTGCATGCATTTCTTTTTTAGGGTGCTTTTGACTTATGCAGATTTATTTGTAAGCATCCATGGTGCAGAGATGGATTATACTGCTTTACAACTTTCCAGTGCTGTTTTCCAGTCACACCATCTGCAGCAGGCTAGAAGGCCCTCTGCTCCCTGGAAACTGCATCCCGCTGTGCTGCAGATTAATCTGGAAGTGGTAGCCTTAAGCAGGCACTGGTAGCAACACAAAATTGCACGTAGATGGCACGCCAGTGGTGCAACCAGGCACAGATGCACATTTGTTGGTTTTTATTCATTTAAAAGGGACTAAGATGCTCTTAGATAATTTAATGGCCTAAGGTTTAGGATGCTGAAGGAAGATGAGGCATTACATTTCAAATGTGTCTCTTTATAGCTACTGACTAATATATATGGCATGACGGACAGATTTCCATTCCTTTGTCTGGCTCTGGGCTGTTACTTCCTGCTAGCAGGGCAATTTTTATATTTTCCACTAATGCTTCACTCGACATCGTCAGCATTTACGCTGGAGCTCTACAGAGCATCCAGCCCTGCCGACTCCCAGTGGAATCTATCAGTTTGGAGGAGCTTAGGAGTGGAACGTCCTTCGTCACCTCTCACCAGAACCTTTTATCCAAAGTTTAGATGAGAAGAACTGTGTGGATAAGGATAAACAGGTCTTTTGGTGGCATATATTTTTTATATAACTCTAATAAGTACTTCTGTTGAACTGTAGCTGTGCTGCTTAAATCCCACAGCTGATTAAGTCCACTGGCTGGTTCTTCTTGGTGTCTTCTTCCCCCCGCCTTTTTTGCCGTTCTCAACCTCTCGCTGCTCTGGTAGTGCACTAAGCTGCCTGTCGTCAGGTTTAAACAGCCCTTCTATCTCACTAAGCCATGCTTGTTTTCCTTTTTCTCCTTCAAGCCACTTCCGCCCACTCAGTGGTTTCAAAACCGAAACATGTTTAGGGAGGCTGGTTTGGGTTCATCTGGACAAGGCCATCTTTCCTTACCCCCACACAGCGTCTTTCCCAAAGAAAAAAGGGAACAAGTCATAAGCATTTTCAAAACATTTTCTCCTATAGGACATACAATAGTAATGTGAAAACTAAAGAATGTGAACCTTTTTGACATGACATAGAAGATGTGCAAAGAGAGAGCAAGTTGTTGATCAAAAGATCTAGTCTAGGTTAGGCGAACCATGTGGCAGTGTGTGCTGAGGTGGACGGGGACGTGTCTGAGGCTGGTTCCGTCTCCTGCAGAAGATGACCAGCACTGATGTAAAACGAGCTGCGACCAGCTGAGGAGCTGCATGACAGGATGTCAGGGTTTGCTACTCACAACCCAGCCCTTGTGTGGTTGTTTTTCCTTTTTTTTCTTTTTTTGTGTGCTTTTCTGCAGGGCTTCTGTCTGCGTGGGAACGTGTATTCGTAGCCGCTTTTTTTCCCTTCTGCATTTGGTTTTGGACTGAGGCAGCTGTTGGTAGTCGTCTTGTCTAGCCACACTCCCACACAAAGGGGCTACAGTGTTGGTCAGATCTTGTTGGTAAAACTGCCCTTTGTCTGTTTTCCTCGCTTACAAGCAATGTCTTGAATCAAGTAGTGTAATGCAACAGAGATTTGATGAGCTGACACGTATGTTCAAGCTTATGCATCTGAACCTTGCTACGGCTGAGACTTTTAGAGGATGTGTTGAAGGTAGACTGTGCATTTTTATCCTTGTACTGAGTTTCTAAAACAATAATGTAGCAGACGGAGTTTACCGACATGCTTGAAGGACTGTAGCCAATAATTAACTGAAACTATTTTCTAGCAGTTGCTGCAAAAATGCACCTTTTTTTACGTTTTCTTTTTTACTTGTTCTGCTTTTGCAGTTTAAAGAACACTAGTGAGTTTGAAGTCTAACCAATTATGTTGAAAAGACTACAGCTGTTGCCGTCTAAGCAGTAGCTGTATTTAAAAGTTTTAAAACATTTGTTTTTTTTAGTGCATGATTTAAAAAAAAAAAAAAAAAAAAAACACAAAAAAAACACAAAAATCCATATTTCAGTAGATGAAAATCAAGTTGCTGTAATATTTGCAAAAATGCTGCTAAACATGTTTTTAATTCTATACATATTTGTATAACCTTTTTTATCTCATGGGAAGATGATGAAATTTGACCATTTTAAAATAGTTTAGTGGTAGTATCAGCTGTTGCTGTATAATGTCACTAAGGAAGTGGCAGCAGAAAGGCTGTGAGCAGTTGTCCTCAGGACAGCATGGGAGGGCGTGCAGACAGAAGAGACCCTTGGATTATCTAACGGTTCGCTGACAGACAGCCAGATGACACCACGTCCCCTCCCCCTGCACAGCTCCAATTATCTAGCCAATTAAACTGCCTCAGTAGCGCTCTCAAACCAATTGGCTTTTCTGCTCAGCAAGGAGGTGCCAATTAAATTTTTGTCTGAGTAACAATGGTCCAGTTGAAGTCCGTGTTGCTGCCAACTGTGGAGACACGTGTTGGCCTACTGGCCTGCTTGGTCAACCGTTCAGTCCATTCACTGCAGGCTGTTGGGGAAACGGCAAAGCACGTGCACATTGTTCTCCACGTTGACTGGAACAGTATTTATTTTTTTTTTGGCATTGAAATCTTCATACATTTGTACCACAGCTATGTAATTCAACTTTAACCCCGAACATGACTTTGTTTCCTACTTTCAATGAAAAGTATTTGGATAATAAGCAGAATACAGTCAAACATTTCCTCTGAGTTAATGTTGATGCTGGTCTGAATTATCAGACAGTTCTGTGCTTGTCTGTGTAGAAATAACGATAAAATAACCATCACTTACCAAGTTTTCATCTGCTTGCAGACGACTAAACCGCTCAGTGAATTTGGATGCAGCCTGCAGCTTCAAATTCTTTGTTTTTCTCCTCTTTTCCCGTCTTGGGACTACATTTCAGTATATCCCCCGTTTCACATTGTGAAGAGGAAAGAACTGTACATGTTTTGTTTTTTTGTTTTTTTTAAACTATTTTTACTATTTTACTATGCAATAAAATGCAAGTACATCAGGAAAACCGCAGATGTGTTGGTGCTCATCATTTGCCAGTTTCCACAGCTGGAAGACCATGAGTAAGTTAAATGTCCAGCTGCTGACCAGAGTGCATCGTATCAGTTTACCAAACTGCAAATTATGACGGACTGTAGAAGGCCAACATGCTGTCCTGCTTCATCTCAAGACCCACACCTGTACAGTGGGGCTGACCAGGGCTAAGGCATTTAATAAAGCAATTTGACTCGCAGTATTTCATGCCATTGTCTCACTGATGCAGAGATAATGTTGTAAAAGTTGACGTAAGCAAAGAAAAACAACTTGACAGAGTAACAAGCACCAAAACATTTGAGACAAACGCCTAAAGCCAGATTTTTGCTTCTCCATTGAATAGATGCCGTCATACCGCAGAAGCTCTGTGTTGACGTGAATCCCGTCCCCAGAGTTGTGCGTTGCTTGACGTGCACTTCTACATTTTCTGACTACACTCGGCGGGATGCAGACCGCACGGGCGGGGATAGGGCTGCTGTAGTAAATAAGTTCTGGCACTCTGCTTTTCTGCTTCGTCCCTTATGCTACATTTGTTTAAAGGGCATACAGACCACCTCCTTCCAACACTTCTTTCGCTCATGATGCAACATATGCAAATAAAGTATTTGGGGTTCCTAATTGGTCACATCCAACTCCAGCACCGCCCCCTTTCATAGAAAAAGGTAAACGATTAACCAATGAAATCATAGGATTTCACAAAAGTTCCTACCAAAAGTCGATACCCCCTCGCGTTTTGGTGGCGAATCGCTTCGCAGCACATCCAACTCAATGCAGAACTTTAACAGTTAAGCGCTGCGTTTGCTTTGCATCGATTCCCAGAAAAGCTCGTTCCACTGAGCATAATGTTTTAAAGCTGTCAAACTGTAAGTCCTAAAATAGTCAACCTTTCTGTTATGCCACCCTCGCTGTCATTTAGTCTTTTTTGTTTAGTTTTTTTATGCATACCCGTCAGCACCCACAGATGTTGAAACACTTGGTGGTGTCTTGTTTCATAACCAGCGCTCACCTGCCCAGCTCTCCTTTCACTCTTTATCTCGAGCAGCATGTTGCAGCCGTTGTTGGCTTCCTCTGGGCTCCGTACAGCAGACATAGTAGAGATTCCAGCTGGACTGGACACTGCTGTTGGACTGCCGCTGCCTGGAGGATCTGTCTTTCTATATCACAGTTGGATGTTGTACATTACGCTTTAACTGCCATAATCATCTTTCTGACGTGCCAGCCGTTGTGTACGAGTAGTAAGGAGGATGTATGTCATGTCTGGAAGGAAACGGCAGCTGTGACGTTGGGAAAACTACTTTCTAACAAGACTATGCCAATGTGAGCCATTCTGAACCCGGAAACCTGTCATTTTTTAACCCACAGAGACCAGCGCAGGATTTTGCTCGCAGGCCCCAACCACACAAAAATGAGCGCAAGCCTAGACGCAAACGCATGTTATGAAAGCGGCGTATCATCCTTACGAAGCCAGCGTTCTGTAAACGATCATTTTTGAAACCAGGTTCCAGAGTGGAAAGATTTGAAGACGCTGTTTACGAGTTGCTTTTGTGAAATGTTGGTTTCATACGTGTAACTCGTCCGGTTTGGTGTCCTCCAGTTTCCTTTGCTAAGTAACTTGTGCTGCATGCGACAGTTGAATCCATCTCCACACTCCCTCCATCCGTTTGTCCCTCAGTGGCTCAGGGGCTGTAATCCTGTCTTTACCCTGGAAGACTTCTGCTGTAAAACACCACCGGGGGCTTTTAAGTTTTACTAGTTTCAGTTTAATAATAAGGGTTATTCACAAAATGTGAAAAACCTTTTGGCTTTTAGTTTTTTTTGTTTTTGTTTTTTTTTTTTTTTTTCATAGAAGTTGGAGCAGTGTACTTTAAAGTAAAGCAGGATTTTATTAGTTTAGCAAAAGAATTGTACACTGCTGGATTTATTTCTAAGATTACAATGCAAGTAATTTTGCTTAATATTTGACAAACTGACTAAAATTTGCTAGTGTTTAAGTGCAGTCGTCCTGCATTAGATGCATATTCATATTAACATGAATGAGTTCAGCTGGTCCGTTTTAGTGACAGAGGACAGAAACGGGAAGAGTCGCCGTGGAAACGGGAGGGAAATGACTGACTGACTGAAATGTCTCAAGGACACGGAGAGATGGGAGCCTCACACCGCTGGTCAGATCTGCTCTCCTCTCTCCCATATACTGGGTCTACATGGAGGTAGAAGGCAGAGCAAGTGCAGTACTCGTTAGCTGATTCTCCGGCCAGACGGATCTGAAATCACTCGCATATTCAGATGTTTGCTGGTTGCTTAGGGTGGCTTCAGACAGCAGGGCTTCTTGTGCTGTCAGACTATGATGTTTGTCCACTGATGGAGTCTCAAGTCATCGTGGCGTAGGCGCTGCATGTGATTGGCGACGCGGGTCACAGACGACACAGTCCAGCAACATCTCGGCCGGCCATCGACTGTTTATCCGAAACGCGTGTGCGGCGTTACAGGAAATCACACGAGTTCATTTTGGTCTCTCCTTTGAATTTTCTACACCACCATGGCAAATGCCAATTAAGCTTAAGCTCATTTTCTTGCCTCTATGTATGATTCCTTTATTTTATTTTTTTAAAACAATTTTTAATAATGATAATACATTTAATATTTTACAAAGTGTGAAATATGATAGTAATAATTGCTTATGGATCATTTCTGGGTC
Source organism: Xenentodon cancila (assembly GCA_014839995.1). Lineage (NCBI taxonomy): Eukaryota > Metazoa > Chordata > Actinopteri > Beloniformes > Belonidae > Xenentodon > Xenentodon cancila. The sequence continues at coordinate 751,062 of CM026208.1, forward strand.
TCTGGAAAGCACGTATTTAAAATTTTTACTTAATGTTTCAAGACTGGGGTCGAGTTTTATTAAAACCGGATGTTTCCGTGTGTTGTGAAACAATACGTGTGGTTTACTTTGTCAGACTGACTTGGGGCTTGATCATGTGTTAATTCCCAGCGCCAGACGTCAACTTCTGGGTTGAGGCTCATGCAGAGCGGACCTGACGGACCAAAGAGGCCGCTTGGAAAAGCAAGTGGGTCTCCGTTGACTCCCATGTTGAAATGTCCGTATGTTTATTTCTAGAGCAGAAATAAATATATTTACTGACTGCTTAAAAAAAACACTTTAATTGCACATCCATGACATCTCTGAGGGGCAGTTTATATCAAGCAACCAATTTATTTCTAATGTGATTGACAGAATTGGCTCAGCCAATGGCTAGCCCTCATCACTTCATCTGTAATTGTCAAGCTACCGCGCTTAGTGACGCAACCAGCTATTGGATTAACCCAGCGGCGCTACATGCAACGGTTATTTTTATTTGCGTGCTATATGCCACGGTCAGGAGCTCTGGTCTGGGTTTGGCTGCAGGAGCGGGGACATGCAGTGGGCTTGTTGAGCATCACGGTCCCCCCCCGGACGAAGGGGTACGGGCCTCAAAACTGAACTTCAGAAACCAATGGGTCACGTGCCCTTTTCTACAGTCTGGTTAATTCTGCCTCAGGCAGAGTGAAGGACTTTGGGTTTTCAACGATTGTAGACGAGCTACAGTGCAGTCCTCCAAACGTGTAGACCTCACACATGTTGCATTAAAATAAAGAGTAAACTTAAACTTTAAGTTTTGTTTCCCTGAAAGCAGGTCAGTGTCAGATGAGAGACCGATGCCGATATACCAAGTTGCCCGAGAACAGCCCGCATGTCAGGTTGTTCAACTTCAGACTATTCGCACATGCCGACAGAACAGTTTGATTCGGTACAAAACAGTCGGAGAGCTGGCAGTCATCTCAGAAATATTAACCGGAGTACAGCCGTCAATAGTTTCTAGTATCCGCTTGCATCACCTGGAGACGACGCACACACTTCTCTCGCTGTTTTTGGGTAGAACAGCTCATACGCGTTATCTCCAACACGTGGCCGAATGTGGCCTGCACTTCCTCTTTGTGTATGCGCATGTAGGCATTGTCCTGTGTTTGTGTGCATTCACATGTGCCTGGGTGCCCATACTGAGTGTAATTTGCCCTGTCATATATAGGTTAACACTACTCCATAACCCACTCGACCAATCAAAGCCAGGAGATGGGAGGAGGAAGCCCAGTGGCTTCAGGCTCTAACGCTGCGGTGCCAATCGACAGCACCACAGGACTGACTTATTGACTGGCCGTCTGGCCATCTTGCTGACTAGTTGTCTGTCTTTCTAGCTGTTGAGCTGGCTTTGCCTGTCTGTTTCTAATCTATTTTTTCTAAGCTATTTAACTGCAGCTGTTACTGTTTTAAGACCCTGTATTTATTTGCATGTTAATCCACAAGGGTGTCAGTTGCACTGTGCTTGTGTGTGTGTGTGTGTGTGTGTGTGTGTGTGTGTGTGTGTGTGTGTGTGTGTGTGTGTGCGCGCGCTTTTGTCTTTGGCTCCTGTGTTCTCAGTTGACGCCGATGATGATGGATTGTGTGAGGGGGAACTTCTTCACGTTTTTTTTTCTTTTACAAGCCTTTTTCACTACATCGCTCAGCTCTTCCTGATGGGATTAAAGTCTCCTCTGTGCTTTTTGATTAATAGGTTAAATAGACCCCTTGAATGAGGCTCTCTGTGTGGGTGGTGGGTGGGTGAAGGCTGTAATGGGGAAGATCACATGATTAATTTAAATTGGTATAAAAAAGAGCCCTGTGTTGTCCTGTGTGCATTAGGACAGCGGTTCATCAAAGGGCGACTTAACACATCTATCTCTAATTCAAAACAAGCAGCTCTTCCACCACTTTAACATTTGTTTTTGTGCTTTGTAAGATTTAGGATGGTCAAACTTAATTACCCAACAAGAACATAGGTGTAACTTAACTGCTCGTTTACGACACGTTGCATGTTGGAAGAGAGTTTGCGTGAAGCATCCGTGCAACGTTGATATCTGTTCTCAGCAGGATGTTGTCGTGATAAAGAAGATTCCTTTTAACCAAGCTGCCCTCTTGGATCGTAAACATCCGTATGGCAGAAAAAACAACCGACAAAAAAAAAAAAAAGTTGTTCACCATGAACCTCTCTTCTCCAAAAGAAAATGGGATGTACTGCACATTAGAAACTTGATTCTTATATAGTTTTATGGTATAGCTTCAATCTTTTATTAATATTACTACTCCGTTTCAGGATTTCAGATCCATGCCTTTTTAACTGCATGCATGATTTCACTCATACTGAATACTGCATGCATGCACGTGCACACTTATAAGCAGCCAAGACCCTTTTCCCCAGCCAGGATGGAGGAGGGCCGTATCTATTGACCCTCATATATAGGTCATTTGATGTATATGCTTTGAAGTTTTAAGTGCTTACCACAAAGAGGGCTGTCCATTAACATTGTTGAAGTAAAGTTCTGCAACTCTAAAGTACATTAGTATTGTTTTTCCTAGATGATACCAATGTCAGAGTAATTTCCTGGAAGCTGAAGGATCATGCAAATAATCCTAATGGGCTGCCCTAGTGTTTCAGAGCGAACTAGGAGTAAATGCAAGCACCAAAATACATTTTTAAGCTCTGTAAATTCAGATCAAATAAACTGAAATAAATATTTGTTTTACATTTGGCCTTAATTCTTAATGATTAAAATTTAATGAGGATCTAAGAGGTTAGAAATCATTTTATTTAGGGACTTTTAAACAACCTTTTGTGCTACAAATTTCAGTGCAACTTTTGATCTAAACATTACTGCAACTGTAACATTAAATTTTAAATTATTTAAAAATCAATGTTTTCTTGTGAGAACACAAACATTTTTCAGTTACAACATTGATTAAATATATGCTATGAAATATGTTTTTAATAAAGAAGGGAAGGCAAGTATATTTGTTGAGCACAATTCATACACAAGGCAATTCAATTCAGGGCTCTGGATGCCCTGCAGCCGTGTTGCAGCTCGGTTAGAGAGCCCAGTGAGTAGAGCGTTACAGTAGTCGGACAGCGACTTCAGTTTTGTCTTAGTTAACTGGAGAAAATAGTTTTAAGACAGAGACTTTGCCACCATGATCAGAGCTGCCTCAATGCGGCGGTGGGGCCTAAAGCCTGATTGGAAAGATTCAAGACTGTTGTCAGACAGGAGAACGTCAGTAAGCTGTTGGTATACAACTTTTTCTAGGACGTTGCCTAAGAATGGCAGGTTTGATAGGGGCCGACTGTTCTTCAGTATTGTGGCAACAAGACTGTTTTTCTGTAGAAGAGGCTTAATGACAGCAGGCAGAAAGGCCTTTGGAAATGTTCCAGTCTAAAGTGAGGTCTTAATGTTGACATTAAAAGTGAAGGTAAATAGAAAATGTCACGGTTTTTTTTTTTTTGTTTTTTTTGCCTTCACTTTTGTGATTTACTACAGGTATGTTGGCACTAGTCATAGACTTAATAAAATGTAATTTAGTATTCTCATTTCTGAAGCACGTTAACGCAGATGAGCAAATATCTTGCGTTTTGAGGTACTGAGTGATGGCATGCCGGTCTCATCCTGGACGCCCATGATGATATCAGTCGTCATGCAGCTGAACATTTCTGTGGCATCACAGAAACGTGGTTAATGTTTTGTAAGACTAGGATAATACTTCTGTTGTTTCAAAGAGATTAGAAGAAAAGATCAAACTTTGAGATCAAAGACAATTACTAGGATACTCCACTCTAGTCTAGCTTAAAAATGTCAAAACTTCAAAATACGTCACCCAAAGATTTGATTAGAAGCCTGGAAATGACATGTTCTGAAACACTGGTGCCATTTCTATTCCTCTTTTTCTTCTTAAAGGTTCTGTTTCCTTTATATGATCTTAACCACTGAGTTCACTTAAAGGAAGATCAATGACCAGACCTTTTCCACTTTCATATGTCTTATCATAACTGTAAATATTTATTGACATTTAATTTTCTGTTACAGAAATCCTAAAGCCACTGTGCAGAGGACCAACAAAAAAGTGAACAATGACCCCACCCTGCGCATCCAGAACCTTACTATTCTCATCAGGCAGATTAAAGCCTACTATCAGGTAAGATCGATACCTGATTGATTGGTTAATCAACAAGGAGTGAACGGATAAAACAGTATACAGCAGTTTTCTTTTGAAAGATGAAGCAGATCTGCTGATGTTGGTTAAACATCACACTGGGTTTATCTTTCCATAATCGCTAAAAAAAAAAAAAAAAAATACCATTACACAACTCTACAGTTGGCTTACACATGTGATCTGAGTCTGCACATGCCTCTTAAAGACTTTTCTGAATAAACCAATATTTATGTGCAGATGTGTGTGATGGGGGGGTCTTGGCCCTCGAGCAGACGCTAGTAGACTCAGTAAATTTAAGAAGAGATCAGGACTGTAAAACACGGATGTGGCAGTGTGTCATGCTTACACTCAGTGTCTGGTATTTTCTTTCATTTAAATTCACGTGTGTGTAACATCCGCTGTTGAAGCATTTCCATTCTATTATTTTATTCCTGATATTAAGGACGTCATTCAGAATGAGGCTGTCACCCTCATGGATTTAGTTTATTGCATGAAGTTCACTTCCAGAACAAGAACAAAAACAAAAACATCGTGTAACATCACTTTCATGCCTGCAGGACAGACTTGGCTTTAGAGACTCGAGGATTATAAAAGCACGCAAACACAAATGTGTAAACCTTATGTCTTGTTCAGTCAGCGTTTACTCCGTACCGTGATATTAGCCCATGAATCTATGGAACATGTTCCTCTGACATTTATCATTATTAGTCTTTGCTTGGGCCAAAAGAAAATAACTGCAACTTCCCATAAATCGAATGAGCCCAAATAGAAGAAGATTAAACAGGCCTGCCTTCATCACTAGCTAGTTCAAAGCACATATAAAATATCACGTTGTGCCTACCCCAAGATCCCAAGAATTATTTCAAACTTCTCTTGAATGTTGTGGATTTATCTTTCCCTCCTTTATGCCTCCTGTCACAGGGGATGTTTTTTCCTTCTAGGATGCTGGTAAAGTAAAAAAATCATTGTCATTGTCCTGATTGTACCAAATTCTGGAAAAATGCAAGGCAGCTCTGAATTTCCTTTAAAACACCTATTTGAGTAGTTTTAATGGCTTTTCTTAACCCTTTAAACTCCAGAACTCCAGCCTATTCTCAGGCCTCTGCTCATAAATGACATGAGGGCTCTCGTTTGGGTCGTTTGAGGAACATTCTTTAATCAAAACCTGTGTGATTGAGTTGTCAATACCATGGCGTGTGAGGAACACACTGCTTTGAGCACAGTCTGTTAGATGGAACTAGCTTCATGGACTTCCAATGGACCACCAGCTATGATGCTACAGTTTTCAATAAGCAAAAATAAATCACAGTAGCACATTTTTCAAATGCATAAATCACAATTTTCAGTGCACAAAATTTTCCACTTGCCCAAACAGTTCAATTACATCGTTCAGTGTTGAGCCCTGTTATTTGGCACTAAACTTTGGCACCACTGGAGTGGTGGCCTAGTGGTTACAGTGGTGGGCTTGGACCCAGGACCCAGGTTCAAGCCCACGGCTTCCCACAACGGTAAATCACTGGGGGCCCTTAACTCCCAATTGCTCCCCGGGGCGCTGGTTCTAGCAGCCCCACTGCTCACTAGTGAAACTAGTTGATGGGTTAAAAGCAGAGACTAATTTCGGTGCATCGTACATACAGCGTGTGCATGAATGATCAGAAAAAAACAAAAAAGGGAAAAAAACCCAAACTAAATGACTTGCTGTTTTTCAACACGGTCCCGTAAGTCGAGGAGCAGTTGAACTGAAAGAAAAGCAATTGTCCAAACTTTGGGCTTGTGGCTTGATTACCTGTTCAAAGTAGTACTTACCGCAAAAATGTCAAATGACAGCGGCTAAATTGGGGATAAATGCAATTTTTTTCCTATAAATTTGATTTGTAAACCTATGTTTATAGGCTTCAAGCTCCATCATTAATTTTTCCTTAGTAGTCAAAAGTAAAATGTTACGGATGAGCTGCTTTTGTGAAGTAAGGCTTGACTTGATTCTGAACATGGCGTTCATCACTCCTGGTCACTGTTGAGCCTCTTGCAGTCATGAGACGGCTACTTCCGAGGGTCGCAGTGTCATCTCTGTCAGTGGTGGCACGGGGTCAAGCAGTGACCAACAAGCCAGGAGATGACATGATGGCAATGTTTAAGAACATTAATATGGTAGTATATTTTTACACTTTTACATTTAGTTACATTTTTATTTAGGCCTTGCTCTTTCAAAACTCTAAATCTTTGTTGCTTCCGATATGGTTTCTTGACTTCATCATCTGGTCACAATATCCATCCATCCATTATCTATTCCCGCTTAATCCGTCTCCGGGTCACGGGGGTCACTCGGAGCCGATCCCGACGCATAGTAGGCGAAAGGCGGGGTCCACCTGGACAGGTCGCCAGTCTGTCCAGGGCCACATTCAAGACAAAGAACCAATCACACTCACACCTAGGGAGAATTTAATTTAATTTAATTCAATTCAATTTTATTTATACAGCGTCTATTACAACACAAGTTGTCTCCAGGATCTTTCCAGAGACCAGAACATGACCCCCGATCAATTATTACATAAACAACAGCAGGTAAAAACTCCCCTTTAAGAGGGAAGAAACCTGGACCAGGACCTGGATCATAAGAGGGAAGAAACCTGGACCAGGACCTGGATCATAAGAGGGAAGAAACCTGGACCAGGACCTGGATCATAAGAGGGAAGAAACCTGGACCAGGACCTGGATCATAAGAGGGAAGAAACCTGGACCAGGACCTGGATCATAAGAGGGAAGAAACCTGGACCAGGACCTGGATCATAAGGGGAGACCCTCCTGCTGAAGACCAGCAGGTAGAACAGGAAGTAGAGAGAAGAGACACAGACACACCGTCAAAGGTACCAAAGACCAGATCCATCAGTATAATCATCTGTTACCTGGAGAACTGAGAGTTTTCTGTCCATCAGACTGGTACCTGGTTAGTTGGTGGACTACAGAGACCACTATCTAAACAGGTGTGGACAGCAGACACTGAGGTGGTCAGAGGTGGGACTGCAGGTCAGTGGATCATGTTGGTGTCCCCCTGCAGCAGGTCTACAGCAGCAGATCCAGATGAAGCTGTGTTGAAGACCAGCTGCTCCAGTCTGGAGCTGCAGCTGTGACTACTGGTCCCAATTCATCCAGTCTAATAAAAGATGGGTCATAACACTGTCAAGTATCAAGAGAAAACACATTTCTCTAGTCTGTTGACTTATTAAAGGCAAACAGTTAGACGTTTTGTTGGACTTCCCTTTGTTCCTCTCCTTTCTTCTTTATGAGATGTAACTTTAGGAGTCTGTGCAGAATGTCTGAGAAATGTAATGATTTTTATTTCATAGTATTAGGGGTTTCTGAGTTTTTCATATCATGTCATGTAGGTTTTTACCTCCGAGTTTAAAGCATGTTCTGGTAAAGTACACTATACGTCCAAAACTATTGTCACCTGCTTTGACTCATATATGAACTTAAGTGACCTCCCGTTCCTGATCCAGAGGGTTCCGTATGAGGCCGGTCCTTTTTTTGCAGCTATAACAGCTTCAACTCTTCTGGGAAGGCTGTCCACAAGGTTTAGAAGTGTTTATGGGAATTTGTGACACTTCTTCCAGAAGCGCATTTGTGAGGTCACACTGATGTTGGACCAGAAGGTCTGGTTCTCAGTCTCTACACCATAACCCCCCTCCACCAAACTTTACACTTGAAACAATGCAGTCAGACAAGTACCGTTGTCCTGGGAACCACCAAACCCAGACTGCTCCATCAGATTGCCAGATGGAGAAGCTCCATTCATCACTCCAGAGAAGGCGTCTCCACTGCTCCAGAGTCCAGTGGCGGCGTGTTTTACACCCCTGCATCGACACTTTGCACTTGGTGATGTTTGTCTTGGATGCATCTGCTCGGCCATGGAAACCCATCCATGAAGGTCAATAATATAATGCGGGAAACAGTTATTTTGCTTTACATTCATTCTTGTGCTCTGAATGATGGTACACTTCAGACAGACTCCACTTGGTCATAGGCGAGGTAAGAACTTTGGATTCACCCCTTTCTTTTTGGTTTGTTTTGACACTCCTATCAGGCCTCCTATGCAGATAGGCAGCCTAGAGGTAAATTTCATTTACTTAGAGCAAAAAAAAAAAAGTCGGGACTATTTTATTTACAAATTTTTTCAGGTACGCGAGTAGGAAGCAGCTCTGCTAAAGTAAGAGTTGCGTGTTGTTGAAGTGATTCATGACACACAGATCATTTTTGTTCCTTAAGTAGTGATGCTGTTTTCTTTACACGGGTACTTGATGTGAAACTGAGACGGTATTACAACCAGAACCATATACGTGCAAGGACCTCTGGCTGTAAGTTAGCTCATTAATGCCCAAAACATGAACTTACGAGCCATTAATATCTCCTGTATTTTCGCTTATGCTGAGTGTTTTTCCTTTTCACATCCAGAACCACTTACTAGTGACATTATGAAATTACAGAAAGCTTTTTTTTTTTTTTTTTTTTTTTTTTTTTTTCTATCTTTCTTTCTTTTTGTTCTTGACAGAAGTACAATGGTTGTATACTGTTTATACATGCGTGTCTGCAAGCAGTTACTTTGTGTGTGTACCTGTACCTGTTGTGACCAAACACAAGGGAAGTGGAATTACTGGAAGTAATGATGCCTATCAAGTTCCCATATATGAGAAGAGACATTTTTTAGTTTCTACCACTGTGACATGAGGAAATTGAACACTGTTCTGCTTTTTCATGAATATATAAAAAACTAGAACTTGTGTTATTACTGTTCTGACAGATGAATCTTAGATTTTTTTCCTCAAATTGTGAAGGTGTCAATATTGTGTTCAGAAATCTGAAATAGTAGATTTCTTTTAAATAGGCTCTCTAAGGGTTGCAGGAACAACACATTAAATTTGAGTAAATTCAACAAACCATCTAGCATTCCTGAAGGTATAAATAGTTGCTTTGTGAGGGTGTGGACTTGGGCAGCCAGCATGAAGCCCAATTCTGAGGCGATGGGGTCGGGCTTTCCCAGACCAACTACTTTTACCTTTTGAGGTGAGGAGTAGGGTGTAGTGTGCTCATTCTGCCTTAAAGCTCTGTTTTAACAAGCTCCAGCTGATAATGACAGAGAACAAAAGAAACTGGCTACTGGGGATGTCTTCCCCCACCTCCTCATGCAAGACCTCGCCATAGTCACATTTCCATTACACCTAGAGTTGTGCAAATCTGAAATATTGCAAAGAAAACTTTGTAATGGAAATGCCTATAATGATGATTCTAATTATAATACAACTACTTATGATGATGATTTTTATTTTTAATTTAAAAAAAAAGCCAAATATTGCAAAAACCTTTTTGCACTTTCATGAAGTGTAATGGAAACACTTTTTGTGTATTTGCATATCTCCAGCAGCACTGGATGTGACACTCTTGTGACAATCCAAGTCATTAAAGTCTAATTTCCAGCTGCTTTTGGCCTTTTTATTATAATGTAGCTGTGCTATGACACTACTTAATCATTATTCACTACTGCATTACATAAGGGCTTTGTCTTTTAATCATTTAAATTACCATCCGCTAACTTTTTCTTCTGTTGACTATTTTTTTTAAACGGTGGTAGCAGCAGTTGGAATAATTTATCCAAAACTAAAGATGTTTTTGTCCACCTTCTTTGATGTTGATTTTCTCTTTCTTGGTTTCGAAGAGAAGTCTTGATGAGATGCATTAAATGGAAACACCGTTCCAACCCCCCGCTGCAGGGCGCTTGTTGATTATTCAGCGTTTAGCTTTTGTTTTGCAAAAAAGTGTATTGGAATCTACCACACATGGACAAGTTTCTTTCTTGGTCATGTCGGATTTTGGTGTTTTTAATATGTTCTGTTTTTTTTTTTTTTTTCCCTGAAATTTGCATTATCCTAGAATTTATGTTCTTAGTTTTTTTTTGTTTTTTATTTTCCCTTGTTAAGCTGAAACTTACTTAAACTCTGATTTAAGCAATTGTCTTTGAGTAAATGGCGGTATTTGGAGAGAGGGCCAGGTTGTACTGAGACGCTCACAATCGGATGATTATTGTCTGCTTTAAAAGCACCGGTTCGTCCGTCTTGCTCCTTCGGCTGCAATTTGCAAGCCCCATTTGCATTCTTATAGTTTTATTACAGCTCTAAACAGCAGGAAAGCTTTCTTTGCCATGAATTGAATCAATGCAATGTATATTATTGAGCTCTTGTGTGCTTTCACTTTGTGTTTGGAGGGCACGTGTGTGTGCGTTCTGATAAGAAAAGGAGGAAGCATTTTCCTTCCCATTGCTGATGGTGAATCACCTTTTCAGGTTTTATAATTTCTGCTGGTTTTTTTCAGCTTTAAACTCTGCACAGGAAAGGAGAAGTTGTTTGTCTGAACATTTACTGTACTATGAGCATCATGCTCCCTAGCTTGGCGAGACCAACCCAGTCTTCCTGTTTCTATGGCAACTGTCCACGTCTCCAGAGTGGGTGTGATTGAGGGTTCAGCCTGCAGTCGGTAGCAGTACAATTAGCCCCCTGTTAAAGCTTTGCCCATAGTGGAACTTGGGTGGAGAGATGGAAAGTAGTTTTGGGAGGAGTGTCTGTTGGAGAAGGCTAGTGTGACGCTGCTTCCATAAATGCATGAACACACACACACACACACACACACACACACACACACACATTTAACATTTATTACAGCTTGGCTTTTTTCCTAATTTCATTTGGACTAATTCTGCGTGTGTTTGCATCAACTACCTGCCTGCTGATGGTAGGTCAGCAGAATGTGATCTGTCTTGTCAGCAAATGACCATTCGATCACTTTTATAAACTTTTTATATTTGATACATAAGTACATATTCCACTGCAGGTTCATTGGAAATAGCTGTGGACAAGGCCTTCTTTACCCTGCACTTCATTCATTCAGTCTAAATATCTCTGTGGGATGAAAGAAGAGCCGGTGTTGAAGGCCTGAATCTGGCTGGAATCAATAATACAGCAACGTAGTGAGGATGGGGGGATGGGGGAGAAGGAGGAGGAGGAGGAGGAGGAGGAGGAGGAGGATGAGGAGAGGGGAGGAGGTAGATCTCGCCTGCGTGTCTGGAGTGAGAAGTGATGGAATTGAAGCACATCTATTTACATTCATTTCTTCCTGTTTGCCTTCTGTATCCTCCCACTGTTTTTCTTCATTACATCACCATTTTCTGTGTTCAAATGTGGACGTTTATTTCATTTAAATAAATGGCTATTTCGCATTCCCCCTGTAAGAAATTGACATCAGATGGCATATTGGATGGACTGATATTTTGATGGTCTACACACGTTGGTTTCCCTGGATCAGTAAAGCAGAAACAGCTTTCTGTTTGAAGTCCTGGTGTGTTCATGTGTACGTCTGTTTAGCAGACGTTGGTGAGGCGCGCGGTGTGATGGAGGCTGGTCCCGCCCCTCTAGGGTCGACCATGTTTTATTTATGAGGCTAAACCAGGAGACGTACTAGGGCAGTGTAATCTAGTTTTTTGTTGACAGCTAATCCTCAAAGCATGTTATTACCACATCAAGTAAAATAAAGTATTTAAGATGCTTTGCTCTGAATACCTATATTACCACATTATGGCTACATTATAAAAATAAAATTGCTTGTACGTATTAGTCTACCCTGTTTTGTCTCCATCTGTTCCCCGGTCCTACAGTCAGTCAAAACTCTTTAGTATGGTTTAGTTGTCCAAGTGTTGTGACTTGTTTACCTTATTCTATAAACGGTTTTGTGTTACTGGGCTTTGAGACATAAGTCTGTAACTGTGTTTTGGCCTGTGCAAAGATGCATTAGGGCTGGCACTGCATCGTAAACGTCACATCGGTATCATTTCTGTGGCCATAATGAAGTTTGATGCAGAGAACTTTTTAAAGATAAGATTAACAATAAAGTTTTTGTGTTGGTGCCTAATAGATCTCACTTCCCAATGCAGTTGAATTGGTCTCCAAGTTTTGGGGGTGTGGGTACAAGAAGGACAAGTGGCCACAGGGAAAGTGCTGCAATTACATGCTTCTCTCTGGAGTAAATCATACACTGTTGAGCTGTTTCATCAAAAAGAGTGGAAAATGTTTGCATCATTACAGGAAGGAAGAAAAGCGCAAGAAACGTACTACTGAACCTTATCTTGAGTTTCTTTTAACTGCATTACATAGAGCTCTGAATCTGTAATGAATGTACATGCAGTGTGAGGTGTGCTTACTTGGTCCGGCTGCCTCAGCCCCGCCAGTGCCATTGAAGTGTTGTATGAAGCAACAAATGAACGAGACAAGTGTATTGCTCCTTTTCCTCTCTGAATAGTGAAAACGAATATAGAAAACCACGTAACTGATCCAAAGCCTCACAGTGAGTTGCTAGTTTTCCTTGATAAATATATTTGTTTCTTGACTTGGTTTTGACCAAGGCTGTTATGACTTCATTGTGAGATGTCTGGCAAGCACACCAAATGCTTTTGCGAGTTCTCAAATGTGGTTCTCTGTACTCCACTGATCTGTTTAACACCCATTGAGTCAGCCCACCTTAGTCCTCAGACAGCGGCTGCCGTTAGTCACAAGCTGCCTGATGTTGGTCATCACTACAGTCAGGATCTCCCTTAGTCACCATAACTAATGGTGACTCTTCCTATCACTACATATTTTCAATAAGCATTTATGAAATGCAAAATGTTCAGTATTATTCAAGGGGTACGGAGTTGTGATCATATTAAGTGGGTTTTAAAATGTTCTAAACTTTAAAAAGATCCTTTTTGTACTAGATTGTGGTTATCCTGCTTGAAACCAGAGGTTGAACCTCCTTTATTTTTTTGGAAACTAGTCTCTTAATGTCTGTGCATTAAATCAGACATTTGACAAAAGTGGGTGGATCTAAGTTAAGAAGCTGCATGCTTCAATGAGGAGTATCTAAAGTTTATAAGAAAGAAGTGAGGAACTTTGTCATGATTTTGAAGAAGAACCTAAAATCAAAGAATGCAGCTTTTTAAAATTGTATTAAAACTTTAGTTGATGTGTTAGTAGATGTACACACATCCATGCAGCTGAAAAGTCTTGGCATGGTTGTAGCCCTGCAGCTTTTGAGTTTTTGAAGTAGACTTATGAGGATTTTGTGAAAGTTATCTAAGGTGTAGAATCTTTAAACTTTTACTTAACTATTTGGCTCATCATTGGAAGTTGTGTGAGAGCAGGACACGCCGATGGTTCTGTTCCTAGCCCAGCAAAACCATCAGCTTGTGTCGGGTTTCATGAGGTAATGCAATATGTACTGGCCAGATGAGTATGGCAGGAGGGCGACGTCCACAGAACCCCACACTTTTATATAAGCCTCTTTGTCACAGCTTCAGCAGAAACCTGAGCGAAGCAGTTGAACTGTTGGGTCAGAAGTCCACGTTCTTCTCAGCCATCAGGTAAACATGAAAAATTCAAGTTGGCGAACTGTCGTGTCCTTTTCAGCTTAAAGACAGCAGCCTTTCATCTCAGCGCAGCTCTGCATACGCTTTGGTTTTAGTTGGTAATGATTTGGTGGTTATGACTATAAGAAAATGTTGGCAGACAGTTTTTGAATCACTATGAGCTATTAATATACTTATGAAATTTTTTATGTATTGCGTTTAGCATAAAAAATAGCATCTAATTACCTGAGATGCCATTTTCAACAGGCAAACATTATGCTGCCTATTTATGTAAAAATAAAACCTTTTCTGCTTTAATTCCTAGTCCTTGGTGATTTCTTACGACTTTACTTTGAGACGTCAGTACTAATTAAGGCCCGCTCATTTCTGTTCACCGTTCCAGTTTGTGCACACACACAACTGGAAATTGTAGTTTAAATGACCTCAACATCAAACCGTGTAGTGCAGATCTTGTCTAGCGATTGCTGCTATTGGTTTCCATGTAATAACTCTGTTATCCATCTACTCTTTGCTGTGATCTCTCAAGTCAATTGTGTTTGAAGGGAGGAGATGATGGTCTGTCCAAACATTGAAAATGATGTATTTTAGTATTAAGGATTTTTCTATTAAAGCTAGGTGACCTTCTGTGCAAAATTGATGTTTTTTTATTTTTGTTTATTGGACTACTGACAAAATCTAACATTACTTGCATTAGCTGTGGTTGTGTACACTGTGCTGCTTCAATTTTAATATCCATAACCCCATTCAAGTTTTCAAAGTATTATGCCTTCCTGACCACCTTCATTTCATTCTTTGTGTGGCAGGAGAGTCTCCAGCAGCTGGTGATGATGGCTTTACCAGATGTGTTGGTGCTGGGTCGAAATCCTCTTTCTGGTAAGTACCGATTTAACCATGTACATCTAACATTAAACAGATTCTAATTTGAGCGCTACAATGAATTTCTTAAATTGGAGAATTTGCAAAATGACTTCGTTGGTTTTTTAAAGACAAAACTAAAAAAAACAAACTGTTGGACTAAATGTGTCCTCAATAAGTCCTCATGTTCACCAAAGGGATGCTGTCGCAGGCAAAATCTGTGGAGCTCTATCACCTATAGTGTTAAATTAATTTAAGCGTTTTGCAGCTAAATGGTGACCTACAGAACCCTGACATACTATTTCATATGTCGGAGCTGTGTTGGAGAGAGGGATGGTATCATGTTTGAAAACGTTTTTGAGCCGCTCCACCTGTGCCACCCCAAGTGCCATTTCATATTCAAATATTAAACCCTCGAGGACTTTAAGACCCATAGAAGGTGATTATTGAAGGTCATAGGTGTGAAAAAAGAGTTATGTGATGAGAATATTAACCAGTCCACGTGGATCAGAATTGCCAATGCAAAAGTTCATAGCCTTTGCGTACATCATGTCCTAGTTAAAAGTCCTGTTTAAGCAAATGAAATAGGCTTTTAATCCCCGTCCTCCCTGTGCTGGCTTTATCACTTTCACCATTACCCTTGCTGTCAGTTGGGGTTTTCATTGCTTTTCAATGGTTTCACTTCTTCAGTTTGCAGTCACCCACACAACCATGAAAGGTAAATAAATGAACAATAATGGGCAGCAGGGAGTGCACGAACATTTGTATGCACTCCGTGTTTTGGAACTCTTTCACAACCTTTTCTTTGTGGGTAATTAGTCACATTCAGTGCTGCTTCTCATAATTACTAGTTATTTTGAAATCGAGGGACACTTTTTTTATGAAATGCCAACATGCCGTTTGAACCCTTCACAATATAGCAGTAATGTTTTAAGAGCTATCCCTTTAAATATCTTTCACATTTACAGCCTTAAACATAGCAAAAGTCAATATTAAAGTTGGCACAGTGTAGAAAACTGTACATGTCAACTCCAGGCAGGTGGACAGAAAGCATTAGACAGCATCCCTCAGTCTGTTTTGCCCTTTACCTTGTAGCTTGTCAGAGCCAGCCAGCCAGCCAGCCAGCCAGCCAGCCAGCCAGCCAGCCAGCCAGCCAGAGCAGAGGTGGATGAGGAGTGTGGCTGCCAGCTGAAAGTCATCACCCATGTGGCTTTTATTATGCTTCCATTTGGGAGCCGGGGACGGCGCTGCTTGTGTGTGCATGCACATGTGCGTTTGGTTGCAGAATGGAGGAGGGGTGTCTTCACAACAGTGAACAGTGGGAATGCACCATAGTGCCCCTCGGGGGGAAGCCAGTCCAGTCCGCCATGCTTGAACACGCATGATGAGGGGTAGTACAGTCTTGTGTATGCAAGTAGCGTTTAGTCAGTATGACTGTATGTATACATCAGACGCACAGACGGGGACGCCCGTCTGCGTTAGATCTGTCCTATATTCTGTGCATTATCTACATTTACTTCAGAATAGGGTTTGCTGTTAGAGCTGAAAAGTCCATTTAAATAATGGCAAAGTATTTGAAGAATACATATCAAAGCACGACCTAACTGATCTACGTCTGACAGTTGCTACCGACGAGACAACTGTTGGCAACCGACAGCTGACAGGGCAACCTCCGGGGCTTGCTTTCTAGTTTTACAACAGTGTTCCAGTTACTTGGTGCAGTCTGTTTTCTGTGCATCGTGGTGAGCAAAGTCTCTAAGAAATACACAAACAGGAGAAAATTCCGGTTTTAACCAGCATGATTTTATCTTCAACGCGTCTATGCTGGTTGTATAAAGGCAGTCTGGATCATGTGCACTGCTGTCTGTGACGCTGACTTGAGCTTCAGGCTGTTGTTGATGGTCCTCTTGTTTGGTTTTATGAAACACAAATGACTTGAAATATTCTCATATTAGTCCACTCGTCTATGTTTTACAGGAAGGTGGATTAAATATATATTTTGCATCTGTTGTAGTGTAATGTCAGATCACATGCACTGGTTTTGTTACAGGGACAAAACGCATCAGCTCTTGAATAACTTCATTCATCATGACAGGAAAGAGCCCTGTAGAGCATGCACACACACATCATGTATTTCCTTAATGCTCACTCACATCCTCATACACAGATCAACAATGGCATTGTGGGGTGAAAAGTTAGTCACCGTCCTTCTGACCCCTTGTTTCCTGCCAACCCTTTAAGCTGGGAGGAAGGAAAGGATGTGAAAAGGGAAGCCAAGATTTGTCAATTCAGATATTTATACTAGGGATAAAAATGATTTTGCACAACATTCAAGCAAAGAAGAAAGGATGGAAGGGTGAAGGTTTGTCATAAAGAAATAGATTAGATAGACAAAGTAAATGTATGATATTGGAGAGAGGGATGGAGAAAAGACAAGTCTAGAAGAGATGAGGGCGGTGCCTCCTTTAATGCCTTCTTGCTGCTTCCTTGAGCGAGATTTTATTTCAACATTGCCTCTTTGTTTCCCTCCAGCTGCTCTGTCACTATATTTCTGTGTTTTCTAAATTCTCCTCTTGTTGCTTATCATTTGTGGTTCTTTTCCGCTTTTGTGGATTTTTATTTTGATCTTTTCCTCTTACTGCTTCTGTCTCATTCTTCTGCTCAAGCCATATAAATAATTTATCCTATGAGGTTTGTTATCGTTCCTAGGATGCTCAGTAGATTTGCAGAGCTAAGTCCCTTCCCTGAGTGGAATAGGTTCCTTTGGCTCTAATAGACTATTGTTAAGCCCTGCAGCCTTGATTGTTGTTTTATCTGCCACCAACCTCCTAGTCCCCCCCCCCCCCCCCCCTTTTTTTTTTTTTTTTTTTGCATTTCATTTTCTTCCATGAATGCAGGGGCTGCTGATTGATTCAGACATACTGTATCTTGCTTCAGCAACTGACTCATCAGAAATTACTGTGAAAAATTGACATGGCATTCACATCATCTAAGAGATTCATGTTCTTGTTTTCTAAATCACTAATAATTCTCAATTTTAGGTCCCTAGTTCTAGTATCCCATTAAAACCCTACATTTGTCACATTATTGCAAACTTGTACAGGCAGCTCTTTGCATTTTTGCTTTGAAACACTGGCTACCATGAAAACAAGACGGTGAGGATGCTGCTTTAAGTTGGGCTTTAGTTGAATGATTTATATAGTAGTGCAGTGCTATTTACATACAAAGTGACTAATTGTTAATTAAAACAAAACAGAAAAGTCTGAGATGGAAACATTGGTTTCCCTTCAAAAAGGTCATAATTTAGCCTGTCACGTTGTGACCACGTGTGACGCCTGGTTCTCCGTAACAAATTGACATGGGTGGGTCTGTTGACTTGGGAGGAAGATGAGAAGAAAATGGATTCAGTTGTGTTGAGTCTGTGAAATCTAAAAGTAAAAATGTAGATCTGTTTGTACACTTGTTTACTTGCCAGCCCCTTCTTTGATTGGCCCATTTCCAGTGGGAGGCAGACAAGCCAGCCCCTACAGAAAAGATGCTGTCACTAATCTGGATTTACAATCGTTAGGACTGGACAGTGCTACCCCCTGCCTTTTAATCAGCTGGCTTATCACACACAGAAAACACAGTGTGCTAGTAAGCACATGGATGCACAAAAAAATCATATACTATATCACTGTGTAACACACGGCACCTATTTTGCTGTTTTTCATCCCCAAATCCCCCAGATGAGCTCAGGCCTGTTGAACAGGCAGACAGCTGTTGGCTGCTTTTAGCACCTTCTGACAAGTAACTGTTAAACTCTTCCGTGCACTTTTTACCCCGAATACCCCCATCCTTTTTTATTTCTATTCAATTTTGTTTATCTAGCATCTATTACATCACAAGTTGTCTCCAGGATCTTTCCAGAGACCCAGAACATGACCCCCAAGCCATTATTACATAAACAGCGGCAGGTAAAAACTCCCCTTTAGGAGGGAAAAACCTGGATCAGGACCTGGATCATAAGGAGGGACCCTCCTGCTGAAGACCAGCTGGGTAGAACAGGAAGTAGAGAGAAGAGACACAGACACACCGTCAAAGGGACCAAAGACCAGATCCATCAGTATAATTATCCATCATCAGCAGAACTAAGACTTCTGTGTATATGGGTGATATATGGATAGATGGTGATCCAAGGGGATGAGGACTGCAGGTCTGGATGTCAGCAGGTCTCTAACAGACATCCATACAGACAGGTGAAGGCAGACACTGGGATGGTCAGAGGTGGAACTGCAGGTCAGCAAGCAGCTCCTGAGGCACTGGTCTGCAGGACATGTACAGAAAAAAAATGACCTTTTGTACACAGTCGTTTCTACACTACAGTAAGCTTTTTCATGGCTATAGTAAAGATTTTATTTTATTATAGTTATTAATTTGAGTCGTGTGAAGGTAAGTTGCAAAATTAGAATTTCATTGCACAGTGTGCGCTGCTGGGTACTTAATAAACATAGGCTTGTAGATTATGTCACAACATGCGAAACAGTTGAGGAGGTTTTTTCCTGTCAGCTATATTACTTAAACTGTGTAGTGAGGGAACGACTTTATAAGGGGAAACTGTAACAAACTTAGAATTAAATAAAGTTGAAGCAAATGCATAAAAGATGACAAATGTATTCCTGTCTGAATAAGCTGGTATGACAACTGAAATGAACTAAATCCAGATTCCAAGTGGATAAATATTTTAGTTTTTTCCGAGGAGGGAGACCCCATCTGCCAAGCAGGGGTTAGCCAGTTATTTTTATAGCCGTGAAATAAAAATGACTGCATCTTGTCACAAAATGCTTCGTAAATCTGCATTGAAACAGAGCCATCTGTGAGTCATTTCCCCTGAATGTAATAATTAGTTTGTAGTGGTGCCTGAGAGGAAAGTTTCACCACTACTATCAAGAAAAGATTCATGAGGACTTATCACCTTTCATAAGTCATAACTCTACAAGACTGAATGCCAAACAAGTCAAAATGGAAACGAGAGTCACATCATCGTCGTCATTTTGTGCCCGTTTTCATGCTGTTCAGTGGTTTCACTGTGGTGATGATGGTGTTTGCTGTCTGTCTTTCTCTAGAACAAGGTCTGGAGGAGATGAGGAAACTGTTGCTGCTGCTACTAGGCTGTGCTGTCCAGGTAGAGCACACTTGCGTACAACGATCTTTTTAATATGTTCACTTTTAACGACTACCAAGATGCAACTCTTGTTCTCTATTTTCTTCCTCCAGCTAGTGTCAGTTACTGCCACTACTGCAATTTCTCATTGATGAATGATTTTGGTCTTGTTATATAATTAAATGATGAATAATAATGATGATAAATCAAAGAACTCCTGTCTTGTGGCAAATCCGTTGTTATTGTGGTGTATCAAACAAGACATTCTGTTTTCCAAAAGCACTTGAGCTGTACGTATGCAGGTAATTCCACCCTAATGGTATGCCTTCACCATTTGATCTTTTGCCTGCAAGAGGGAAAGATTGTCTGACCCAAAATGTAATCTTTCTTGTGAACATGTGACTACATTTGTACATGGTGCTGCTGCTGCGTCCCAGAAACCTCTTAGTAAGATCAGCTTCTACTTTGTGAGCGGAGTGTTGGTCTACTGACCTCCTCTTGACCCCAAACGTCCTAACCCTTTATGCTCTGCTTGTTGTTGTAGATTCATAGATGTTTCTTCAACTTATGTCTCCTGTTTCTTTTACTTGCAGTGTGAGAAAAAGGAAGATTACATTGAGCGCATCCAGACTCTTGATTTTGATACCAAAGCTGCCATAGCATCTCACATCCAGGAGGTATTCACTTGCCATAGTAAATAAAACTGTTGTATAATGCTAGTGTTGAATAGTTCAGTGTTTGCCACTGAGAATAGTAGAATAGTATTGATCACACAATGGTGCTGAATTATAGGTGACTCATAACCAGGAGAATGTGATGGACCTGCAGTGGTTGGAAAGTGGGGAAATCCCCACAGAGGATCTGGACAGCTTGTCAAGAAACCTGGCTTTCCACCTCAAACGGCTGGTGGATGAAAGAGACACACAGCTGGAGGTACCACAATTACACGATTGGGCCCTTTTAGTTATCTGTTCTGGTTTTAGGGGTAGATTTTCTAATGAAAATCATGAGCTATTTCTAGCAGGGTTATATGGAAACTTTTCCTTTTTTCGCTTTTACCACAAGCGAGCAACTTCAGGAAAGAAGGGTTGAAACTGTTAACCGTCATGGATGGAGGGTGTGTGATTGTATGTTTCTTACCTAAAGTGTGTGTGTGTGTGTGTGTGTGTGTGACAGTATTTGTGAGTATGGGGGATTCTAATAGCCTCCAGATTATGTTTGAGTAGTCCAGCCGCTCTCAATTAAAATCCCATTTCCTGTAGAGGGCACTAGTTTAAAATAGGCTGTGAGGGGGACTCTGTAGACCTTTTTATCATGCCTGCATCCTATGTTATGGGTGGTGGGACTGCTTTGAGTCTGTGGATTTTGTTTTTTCTTTCCTGTTAAATCTACTCGTCGCATCCTTCAATCACAGCCTCAACCGTCTTAAATACTTTCTACAGTAGCTTACCATCTTTTTTTTTTTCTTTTTTCCTCTGCTTTCATCAAGACTATCGTGGAGCTTACACAGGAGAGAGATTGTGTCCAGCTGTCTCCGCTGGCTCCCTGTGTGACCCAGTCCCCTGGAGACTCCCCAAGCATGAGGAGGACTGAAAGCCGACAGCACCTCTCTGTGGAGTTGGCTGATGCCAAGGCCAAAATCAGGCGCCTTCGACAGGAACTGTGAGTGCTACAGCTTTTATCAGTTAGATCAGCAATCACTTAAATTAGGCAGGAAAGAAAGAAATGGGAAAGACACTGGAACTTTTAATAGACCTATAAAACTAGAGCCAATTTTTAAGAAATGCATGCACACAAACAAATCCATCTAAAATACGACTGCAGCTCCTAAACTTAATCCCAAGGAAAAATGAGATTTAGCAGTTCAGTTTTATAATTTCATCATACTCTGATGTCACACATTCCCTCACAAACACAAGAAAAACTGCTGTTACAGGTTTTAAAAAGGCCTACTTAATTCTGATTAGGAATAAGTGAACTTTTACGCTTTTAAAGTTCCTTGAAATCCGACAATCTCTTTTCCGGTTGGAGCTTTTTGATTGACACAGATTGAGAAGACAATTTGCAGAAGGGTTCAACAGAGTAACGCAGTGTGAAGCTGGTGTCCTTTAAATGCTTTATGGGAACTGTTTTGGTCCAAACAGGTTAATTTTTACCACTGTGTTCTTAGTAATAATGAGCTAAAGTACAATGGTGGTCGGATCACATGTGGTTCCTCTTCAGCAGACGCAGTTTCCTGACCAAGCCGGTGCAACACTTTAAACAAGTGACAGCTTGTGGATATTGTTTTCTATCCATATGTCATTTGTGGAGAACTTATTTTAGAATAGCCAAATGCAAAAGATGAAAAGTCAAGTGTGGGGGAAAAAAAACAAGATTTATTTAAGCAGTGTTTTTTTACTTATTGCATGTTATTTTGTCCCACAGAATTCTGCATGTTCCTGTCCTTGAATTTAGCAGCCCACGTTTTTGTTTCCTTTGTCAAAACGGTGTGTGTAAAGTGTAGGCCTAAAGCATGGCTTAAACTTAAAAACTATCACCCCTACTTCACACTTGCTTAACCTACGGTATTTTATCAGTGGAGTTGAATAGGGCTGCAGAACAAGAACTTTCATGAAAAAGCATTTTCTCTGCTGGACGCTATGTTTTCTGTTACATAATGTTGTCATGTGATGAAGCAAACGACAAGCAAAAAACCTTCAATTCTCCTTCTGTTTATGTTGTCTGATCACATGACTGCTTTTTGTTCTGCAGTGCGGGGGGGGGGGTTGTTGTGACCGTGGGCGCTTCCACAAATACTGCCTCTGCATACAAATGTGGGCCCGTGTGGTCTAGTGTGTTTGTGCGTCTGAGGGACACCAGGTCATAGCTGGGGGGTTTGGCCCACTGTTACCACAGTGGTCTGTTGTTAATGTTTCCATTAATGCAACACTGGTTTCACTGTGCGTGCTTTTTGTTTTTTTTGTTTGTTTTGTCCCTGCTAGACACACAGTGGGTTTATTCCTGTGATCATCTGTTCAAAGATTTGATAGAATCTCAGGCATTTGTATAGTCAAACGTTTGACTAATTACTATCAAGATACATGGTTCTTTATGAAAAAATAAAAATTTAAACTGGCCCCCCAAAAAAGTTGGAAAATGTAACATCACTTATCAGAAATTTAGAATGTGACTATAGGTGAATGTGACTGCATTTAATATGAAACACACACTAATGACTGATTTAATGTTCAATCTTAGTCATCTGTCTCATACTCATTATCGTTCACGCTCTTCTGGTGAAAGGAAATAATTTTATGATGAAACTTGATGTGTTCAATTGGCAAAAGAAGAAAAAAACAAGCAGCATCTTAGAACACATTTTAAATGTGAAAGCTGCATTTCGAGTAGCTTCAACCTGCATAAGTAGCACAGACCAACTGAACCGTTGCTCAGAACTAATCTGCCACCTGGGTTGGTAAGTGTTTGTGGTTTTTCAAGAGGTAACTTAAGAGGACGGGGAGAAGTTTAAAAATGGAAAAAAAGAATGGGGACTCTGAGACGCTAGAGAGCTGTAATCAGAAGGGCCGTCATGCACAGGGAACAGCGTCTCAGGAATGTAGTAGTTTCCTTTCAAACCAGGTGACGCATTCTCCATTTACCAAAGGAACTTGGAGAATTTGCACAGACATGGTCGCTCACTGAACGGCAAATGCCATGCTGCTGTGGGTAATGACTGATGGGTAGATAAGGGAAAAATCCTGGTAGTCAAAGTAAAAAATGGGTTTAATTCAGAGTTCCTGTAGTTGTTTCCTCTAAGTTAAGGAAGATAAAACCATGTTACAAGTGTTTTACAGATTATTAACAAAACGCAAGTTTCTGCAAGGGTTGGTATATAAACATACTCTTGTGAGGCTGAAAGCCTTCATCCTCTGTAAAAACAGGAATCTTCAGTAGTCTTGCAAAGAAGAAAAAACTATTATTTTGGGGGATTGAATTGTTCTTTTTCAATCTATATGCAAGTTTTAAAATTTTTTTTACAGATGATATTTTTATGTTTCATTGGA
Source organism: Xenentodon cancila (assembly GCA_014839995.1). NCBI lineage: Eukaryota > Metazoa > Chordata > Actinopteri > Beloniformes > Belonidae > Xenentodon > Xenentodon cancila. The sequence continues at coordinate 774,760 of CM026208.1, forward strand.
TTTTTGTTGATAATTGCAAAGATTGCGTGACAAAATGCAAAAACCAATGATTGGAGCCAATACCTGGAATAACTGACCACTAAGCACAAATGCATGTAGTTGTTTCACTATACACCCTGGAGATTGAAATATTATCTTGATGCATCAAAAATATTGATTATTTAATAAAATACTAAAAAACTAAACCTGTTGTGCACAGATGAACATGCATTACACAAGCTTTCACCGTATGATCTCCCAGAATGGTAATTAAGCTCAGCAATGACGGGAAAACTGAACATTGGTGTTGAATCTGGGGTGAAAAACACATAGTTAAGTTTATTCTGTTACTGCAACTTTGAACCTTTTTGGGTCTGGATTTAAGGTGCGCCCTTGTTAGTAGTCGAACATGCCTGTATGCACATTTAAAAAGCTCTGTGCTGAGTTTCAGTGTAGATGTTGGTGCTGGTCATAATGGCAAAGAAAAAATCCTTTGATTCAGAAAACCACTGGCATTTGTTGACTCATGTGTACTTTAATATGTTTTTGTCATTATTTCCTAACTCTGTTCTCGTTTTGGCAGAGAGGAAAAAAGTGAGCAGCTTCTGGACACCAGGCAGGAGCTGGAGAACATGGAAGTGGAGCTAAAAAGACTCCAGCAAGATGTAAGGCAGAAGTCCCAACAGCCCTCAAACATTTGATGAATTCATCCCCCCACCTGCCCCTCTCTACTCTTTCTTAGTATCTTACTTCTGTAATGTTGCCAGACTTTAAGAGCTAGAAAGTGACTTATCTCATTAGAGGTAATTGGTGCCATTTTTAGCCTTGCTGCAGCCTCACGTAGCTTTTGATTTGGAGTGGGCAGTGACTTCCCTGGTGGACGGCTGTAAACAGGGTGGATGAACGCGGGGCGTGTGTGTGTTTGTGATGAGTTCATTCTGTTTGGTTTTCTGACAGACGGCCCTTTTCATTGTTCTCTGTTCATAGACTGAGTATGTTTTTATAAAACTGTCTGTGGTTTAGTTCTATAAAATAAAAAATAAAAGCAACGTAGTGACTTTAATGTGTGGACTCACTTTTTTGTCTCCTCTGTGTGGCCATGCGTACAGAACTATCAGCTGCTGTCAGACGCTCGGTCAGCCCGGGCCTACCGTGACGAGCTGGACGCACTCAGAGAGAAAGCCATACGTGTCGACAAACTGGAGAGTGATCTCAGCCGCTACAAGGAGAGGCTTCACGATATTGAGTTTTACAAGGCTAGAGTTGAGGTACACAACCCTAGATTGAAAAGTCATCTTCACCCACAGTCTTCGGAGAATTTTCTTTCATACTCAAAACGAGCAAGCAGAATGTGGCCAGTAAGAACAGCTTACGTCCATACTGCAGAATCTGCACAGGTGTCCTAATATATGTAGGAAAAAAAGCCACAGTTGATCCACCTGCATTTGTTCTACCAAGTTGATCCAAGCGTTTTCTGCATTTAGGAACGTGGGTATGGTTATCGTACATTTAACAGCAACGGTGGTAATTCTCTTCTACGAGAGGTTTATCTGCATTTGTTATGCCTTGTTTCCTCTGATGCTGTGGTCTCTGTAGGAGCTGAAGGAGGACAATCAGATTCTGCTGGAGACGAAGACTATGCTGGAGGAGCAGCTGGATGCCAGCAGGACACGGTCCGATAAACTTCACCTCCTGGAGAAAGAGAACCTGCAGCTTAAATCCAAGATGCATGACCTGGAGATGGTAAGGTGGTGGAATTATGCAAAGTAATTTCAGTAGTCACTTGTTGTTAACCAATAATTAACAAACCCTTCCATCTCGGGTCCAGGAGAGGGACCTAGATCGTAAGCGCATGGAGGAACTTTTGGAAGAGAATCTTGTTTTGGAAATGGCCCAGAAACAGAGCATGGATGAGTCCCTGCATCTGGGCTGGGAACTCGAACAGCTGTCAAAGACGCCCGAGCTGACTGAGGGTAAGAAGAAGGGCATAGAATGGTACTTGAAAGAGAGGAAACACAGGAGTGGTAGAAAAACTAAGAATAGTATGCTAAATTCACATCTCCAACAGCTGAATTGACCAGGTTGAAGGCTACAGGTAATTGATGGACCAGGTTTTGATCCGTTTCCATCTTTCTATTCCCAGCTTTCCGCAAGGTTTTCTATAAACCGGTTAAGGCCTGTGCTGTAATTAATTTTCAGAGACTCCTGAAAGATAAGCTGTTTGTTTGGTTAATAGGAGCTGTTAAGAGGTTTAACTTGTTAAGGATCTGGTTAAACTCTGTGTGGGTGTTTTTTGTTGTTGTTGTTTTAAGCTTGCTTAAGTGGCTTTAAAACCTGTAAAATTACATCATAGAGCTATGCATGATTATTTTTCCCTCCAAAATATATACTTTTTTCAGAGATGAAATCTAATAACATAGACAGAGAATGAACATGTTACTACTATTGGTTCAGTCCCACAGAAATCTCTGGGTGAGGAGGTGAATGAGTTGACCTCCAGTCGCCTACTGAAACTGGAGAAAGACAACCAGGCCCTGCTGAAGACGGTGGAGGAGCTCAGAGGAGCAGCCAGTCAGGACACCATTGCAAAACTGGCCAAAGTCAACAACGAAAACCACAAACTGAACCAGAAAGTGAGTTTTGGACTGTTTGTATATTTCTGCGTTGGCGTAAGAATTAAAGTTTCCATTTTTCAGATAACTTGAACCTCCCTTTTTTTCTTTTTTTTTTTTTTTTCTTTTTTTTAAATCAAGTTGCAATTATTCATAGTTTTTATTTTATTAGCCTGGAAAACTGGATTTACAGATGACATTTGTAAGTTTCTTTGGCCTTTGTATCAGCTAAAAGTTTTTGCATCATGCAAAACATTTGTGAAGCAGCCTGACTACTAATGTTAAGCAATTCATTAAAGTTTATGCCTCCGGTAATTACCAAAAGAAGAAGGAAATGACTGAAATTGTAATTACATCATCTTCACTGTATTCGTCTGGCAGAAAGAACTTCAAAGACCGTTAATTTTTTGCCCTTCGTCTGTCCCGTCACATAAGTAAATTGCACCGCCACTCCTCCGTGACGAATCACCCTGTCACTTGACTCTAGACCTTCACACAGTCAGTGATAAACCAAAACGAGAAAAAAGAGCGAGAGGATAGAGGGAATAAGAGGATGAAAGCAAAGCTGTAAATCCAGGCAGCCCTGCACTGCCTTTTCTCTTCCCGTCGTGACACTCGAATGCCCCTTGCTAAGAGAAGTCTCAGCTATTTTCAGAAACAAACACTTTCTTTTTCCTCTCAACCAAACGCGTGAAACTGAGTTCATTTCCCACAGAGAATGAGACATTTATTTCAGAGTAAGCCAAAGCGCATTAAAATGTGAAAACGGTGGCTGCGTAGCTTTTCACACAGAAATGGTCTCATTTGTTTGTGTGAAGGTAGAAAAATTTCCAACAATTCTTGTATTATGGATTAGTGAGTTGGGCTGGAGACTGAATCACCCTGAATAAGATAAGATGACTGCAAGTTCATGTACATTTGATCATGTCTGCAATTATCAGAGAAAAATCCACAAGCTTGTCAGGAAAAGAATCCTTGGTAACGGAGCCACAAACACCAGTCAAAATATTAAAACCTAATCATTTTATACTTTAATGTTTGTTACAGTTGGAGCAACTAGAGGTTGAATTGTCAGCAGACAGAGAGTCGCTCCGCAGCGCCGAGTCACTCAGTACGGACCTGATGAAAGAGAAGGCTTTACTAGAAAAGACTCTGGAAACACTCCGAGAAAACTCGGACAGACAGGTACACTCATCCTCTCACTGACTTGCAGCATTACACGTTCTGTTTTAGTAGTTTACCTCAAGTGAAACTGTCATAGTTTAAATAAGCTTCGTGTGGACATCGTGCACACGCTGTATGTACGATGCACACCGAAATTAGTCTCTGCTTTTAACCCAGCAACTAGTTTCACTAGTGGGGCTGCTAGCCGGGGAGCAATTGGGAGTTAAGGGCCTTGCTCAGGGGCCCCCAGTGATTTACCATTGTGGACAGCCTGGGCTTGAACCTGGGTCCTCCACGCCCACCACTGTAACCACTAGGCCAATTATTTAGCAAAATAAGCATTAATGTACTTTTAATAATACAATTAATTTAGCACCTGATTATTTGTACTTGATTAATATTGGTCACATACTCGGATATATTTGAATAAACAGGGCTTTTGACTTGGATACGCCTCTCCTCAGAGCTCTTTTTTTTTTTTTTTTCCTCCCCAAGAAGCTTAAAAACAGTGAATTGTATTTGTCTTTATTGCCTATTGAGTTTTGTTCTGCAGTATTTGTGCAATTGATTTTCATTAGGCTGTAAATCTATCTAGTGGATCTGCCACTGATGATTTATTTACTACTCAGGTTTCCGGCAGCATGTGGCTCAGACTCTGGCTGTGTGTCTGCAGAGACCCAAAGCTGGCACCTATGATTAGTTTTACTATCTGATTTGTTAAATCCGGCTTTGATGAGCTTCAAAGGGAACAAAAACAGAACACTCAACTCTGATTACTGTAGGTCTGCCTGTCAGTGTGGTCGTAAACATTTAAGATGTCACTGCGGTGGTGCCGTTCCAGTATAGCAGTTCTGCAGAATCCTTACGTGGTCTTCACTGATTTACATGTTAAGCTTTTCATTGATGTCTTGATCATTTTTCAAATCTGCGAGGAAAAATAAATTGCTCAACTTATGCTGCTGTCAGCTGAAGGGTCTGGAGCAGGAGAACAAGCACCTGAGCCAAACTGTGTCATCCCTTCGTCAGCGCTGCCAGGTTGGAGCTGAGGCCCGGGTCAAGGATGTGGAAAAAGAGAATCGTGTTCTTCACGAGTCAATCTGTGAGACAACGGCTAAACTGAATAAGATGGAGTTTGAAAGGAAGCAGCTACGTGAGTGACATGTTTGATCATTTGTTTAGCCCAATGTAGTCTAATTGAGGAGCTTCTATTTCTACAATACTTTAGTTTGTCTGACTTTGTCTGACTTAGTTTAACTGACTGAACAAATAGTTTTCTGGTTGTTTCCTTTTTAAAAGCTATTCATTTTTTTTGAATAGGTAAGGAGCTTGAAGTGATGAAGGAGAAGGGTGAGAGAGCAGAGGAAATGGAGATTCAGATGCAGAAGCTGGAAAGAGAACGGGAGAGCCTGCAGAAGAAAGTTGCCAGTCTTGGAATTACTTGTGAAAAGGTCTGTTGGTCTTTGTTTCCTGCCTTTCCTTTTTCTTCCATCTTATCTTCATGCCTCTGCTTGTCTTTCTGTGCATCTGTATTTCTGTAGGTCAGCGTTGGTTTCCACACGTGGTTCAGTTTTAGTACTTGTTCTTTTGTCTCCATCTTTCTACATTAGTTCTCTGTTATAGTCCAAATAATTAAGGTAACTTGAACGACAAATGTTCAGTCTGTTTGGTGCAACAAGTGTTAGAAAATACTTTTTTAGTAATGTGATGTGTTCAGATATAAACCTTTTCATTATCACATTAATTTGTTCCTTATGTACGTATACCAGGTGTCTTCTTTGGAGAAAGAGAACAATGAACTAGAAGCAGAGGCCCGTCGTCTCAAGAAGAAACTAGATGCTCTGAAGACTACGGCCTTCCAGCTGGAGGCTTTGGAAAAGGAGAACTCCCAGCTGGAGCAGGAAAACCTTGAGCTTCGGCGCTCAGCTGAGATTCTCCGGTCAGCGGGGGCGAAGGCCACTCAGCTGGAAGCTGAAAACAGGGAGCTGGAGAGTGAGAGGAGTCAGCTGAAGCGCAGCCTGGAGTTGCTCAAAGCCTCGTCTAAGAAGACGGAGAGATTAGAGGTAATGCCAGACATGCAGCAAGTGTTTGTGTCCGCAGCACTTAGACACTCAACTAAAATGCTGCCATGTGTGGCAATAAATTCTCAGAAATAAAAGCCTTCTGTTATGACCTGCTTGTAGTTTAAGTACGCACCTGTTGTGTTTGTGACTTGCTCCAGAAGAGGCACATCCTCTGCCTTTTTAACAAAAGGTTGAAGCCATCTGAATTGATTTTATTTGAGATTATAATAACCACTGAACATTATATTTTTTTTACTGATAAGGTACATGCATCTGGAGTATGATGGCTTTGGGAGCAGCCTAACTAGTTCACGGATGATTTCAATTTCCTAGTCTGCTTTTTCCTCTCCCAGGTGAGCTATCAAGGCCTAGATACAGAGAACCAGCGTTTACAGAAGGCGTTGGAGAATAGCAGCAAGAAGATTCAGCAGTTGGAGGCTGAGCTGCAAGAGATGGAAACCGAGAATCAGACTCTCCAACGTAATCTGGAGGAGCTGAAGATCTCCAGTAAACGTCTTGAGCAGCTTGAACAGGAGGTAGGTTGTGGGGACATTCACTAGCACTGACGAATGACAGTTTAAGTGAATATTACAATCTGAGAAATGTTCTGTCTTCAAAGAAAACTTTTGGATGGGCTCAAAAGCATTTGAAAATGAACTTAACTCTTTTCATAACGATAAGCCACAACAGTTGTTTCTTTTAAGGTAGTTGGTGAAGGGCCTGCAGCATTAAACAAGCACTTCAGCCAAACTCTGTAGGAACACATGCGTGGACCCTCCAGGGGGGTTCTCGCTTGCTGCTGATCATTTTATCAAGTAGACGGGATATGCCATAAGATGGATGGAATAAAAATAGATGTCCACTTCTAAACACCTGTGTACAAGCAATTTACACCAAATGTAAATCCATCAAATTGTATTGATGCAAATGTACTTATTGACATGCTGTCCTCCCTAGAACAAAGCTCTTGAGCAGGAAAGCTCTCAGCTAGAGAAAGACAAAAAGCTGTTGGAGAAGGAGAACAAGCGGCTAAGGCAGCAGGCTGAGATACGCGACTCCAAGCTGGATGACTGCAACCAACGAATCTCTGCATTAGAGAAAGAGAATCGAACTATGGGAAAGGAAATGATCTTCTTCAGGGACTCCTGTACGAGAGTCAAAGACCTGGAGAAAGAGAATAAGGAGCTGGCCAAACAGGCCAATATCGATAAGAAGACTTTAATGACTCTCAGAGAGGTAAACGGATCTGTTTCAGTGCACACAATATTAAAATATTATTCAAAAACATTTTAAGCTTCAGCGCATATTGTCATTTGAAAATTGAAGTATGCCCTCTTTCCTTTCTCAGCGTAGTTTCAGCTCGTTTAGGCTTCTGCACAGCTTAAGATGACGGAGCACGTGTTTATTTCAGTCTAACCCCGTGCAGGTCTACACTCTGACTTGGCCTCGGCAACAGCTGGAGTCTTCATTTTGAAGCCTGCATAGACAGACAGACATTTGACTCTGGAATAGTTGTTTTTACAGAGGATGTCATGGTAAACGCGCTGACTGTGAAGCCACTTTCACACTGCACTATTACAACCCCGGCTTACTAGTTACCAAGCTTCCAGACTAGTAGGGAGCAAACTGGCAGTTAGTTATTGATTGCCTGTCGGCATTCAGTCATTATATGTGAACCACTGAAAGACACGATTGGGGTGCATAAGTGTAACCAGCAAAATATCTGGAGCTGATGGGAAACGCCACATTTGAGCTGCAGCCAGTGAGAGAACAAGGCATCGAGTCTGGTCATTTGAAGGAAAAGAATCTGGATGGGAAAATCCAAGAAGCACAGGGGTAGATGCCGTCAACGGCGACAGTCACTGCTGCTGTGTGCTAATTAATCCTTTACTATATTCTTTGCCTCCTCTGTTTTTCATTTGTACTATGAAGAAATCATTGCACCGATGGACGGCACTGCCCCCCCCCCCCACACACACACACCGTTAATTTGTAAATGGCTTGTGGTTTCCTCGTGGTCTCATTTCCTGTACGTTTTGATGAAGAAGTATTGTTCGGAGACAAGTTGGGTGATGGAGTCACTGTCGGATTGTGACCCTCTGTCGCACTGCATCATCACTGCAAGACCCCTGGTTACTAGACGGCTTGTCTTATAGTCTTGTAGAAAGGTAGAGCAATCAGCTGACTGACTCTTGTGCAGTCTGAAAGTGGCCTACGGTGCTTTAGGTTTTACTTCCTTTACTCATCTTTGATTGTTGGAGGCTTTTTCTTCTGACCACTATTTGAGACCAGTCATAGTCACAACTTCTATCTTTTTCTGATTCTACTGTTTCACATTGAAAGTGATAACTGAAACCTTGCAGAACACGAGATATGACGTTTTGTTTTTTTTTGGTAATTTCTCTGATCATTGGTGTCCTCACCATGGGATAAACTTGCTGGGATGATAAGCTGATGTGATTTATCAGTCATCCGGGGTCATGGCGACCTCAAGCTCTGAGTAATTCGACTTTCATGTGAGTCGGTCTGTGACTCACAAGAATGACAAATCAATCGCGGCTGAAGGAGCCTTTTGGTTGCTAGATCAGCATATTCTGTCCAGTATTGGACACGAGCCTTCATGGAAACCCACTGCTGGAGCGGACAACTGACTTAAATATGTTCTACTGCAGAAAAATATTGCTCACCTGAAGTCCTTTAAAATCTTAATGGTAATATAAACACCAATAACTAAATGTAAAAGTATAATCTCTAGTCATGGTTTGTTTTAATTAGCCTTTTTTTGTTTTTAAATCCTCAGTTAATACTTCAAATGAAACCCAAACCCCTCCGTTTTGAGATATTTCCTTTTTATTTTAACGTATACAATTTTACAGATTTGTAGATGGTTTGTGCAAGATATTCATGTTGTCCTAATTGCGTGTGCAGGAGCTTGTGAGTGAGAAGCTGCATACTCAGCAGATGAATAATGATCTAGAGAAACTGACGCATGAGTTGGAGAAGATTGGACTGAACAAAGAGAGACTACTTCATGATGAGAGCTCGGATGACAGGTATTATTGCACACTAAACACTACAGGGATGCCAGCATCAGTAACTGCATCTTGGTCCAATTATTATTTGAGGGATATTATAGTTTGAATCAAAAAGTGATCAAGTGTCATTTAGAATTGTACATAAAGCTGATTAGTGGCCCATTTTACACTGTGTGCTGCTGTTTTAATTGTTCTTCGTATCTCAGAGCCAGAACCCATACCAAGACAAATGACTGACTGAACCTTTATCCTTAGGTTTAAGCTGCTAGAGACCAAACTCGAGTCAACTCTGAAATCATCTCTGGAGATTAAAGAGGAAAAAATTGCTGCTCTGGAGGCCAGATTGCAGGAGTCCTCCAATCTGAACCAGAAACTTCGCCAGGAGTTGAAGACGGTCAGTAACACAAACAGATCATAGTATCAGTTTTTTATTTTTTATTTTTTTTAAGTGTAGTTTTTATGATTCTTTTCTGTTTTTAGCTCTACCACTTAGAACAAACCTCAGATCTTACCGAAGTCAAAACACTGACTTTTGTGGGCTGGAACAGCTGGTCTTAAAATCCCTTGTTGCAGTCAAAACCATTGAAAACACTTAGGGCTTCGCCGCTCTGATACATTATTGATTCACTGCCCCTACAGTTCTGCTACTAGTTATCTATTCATGAGGTGGCAGGAGTCTGAAAGGTGGAGTGAATGTTATCAGCTTTCCTGTAAGCAAGCAGGAGCAATCTGAATCATCAATTTTATCAGAATAATCTGAGGCATGAACTCAGCTCTTATTGATGCTTTTCATTTGCATTTATCCACTTAGACCTTCAGCACCATCTCACTGTTTCCCATTTACATATTTATGTCGAGAATGATTTTATTTTTACGGAGGGAGCAGCAAATGCCACAACTTTAACCTATTGGTTGCAAAACAGGTGAAGAAAAACTATGAGGCACTTCGTCAGAGAGAGGAGGAGGAAAGGATGGTCCAGAGCTCACCCCCTAAAGGAGGAGACGGCCCTCAGACTGTCAGTAAATGGGAAAAAGAGAGTCATGAAGCCACCAGGGAACTGCTGAAAGTCAAAGACAGACTCATTGAGGTGGAAAGAAATGTAAGTAGAAGATGCATATTTAAGTTTCTTGCATAATTCTTCTCCCACATCAGTTTTGACTGTCTGCGTGACGTCTTAATATTTTTCCTAGAATGCCACATTGCAGGCAGAGAAGGTGGCACTGAGGAGCCAGCTCAGACAGCTGGAAACCCAAAGCTCCAACCTGCAGGCTCAGATAGTCGCCCTGCAGAGGCAGACTGCTTCATTACAGGAGAACAACACAACTCTACAGACACAGAATGCCAAGTTGCAGGTAATTCCATCACAATTAACTCCAGTGTCCAATAAGTAATGATAGAGATGAATGCTTTCTTTTGGGGATTGACTGCAGCTTAAGAAAGTAGGATAATCGACACTATCATTCAGTTAACAGCTGTATTTTGCTAAAACATGCAAATTATCTGGCTGCAACAGACTTTTGGAACCTAAAAAACATTTCTTTGAAGTTTTTTCAAGGATTAAGTCTTTCTTGGAACTATGCTTTGAAGTAGGATCAAGTGTTATCTCTTCAAAGTTGATGCCTAATCTTGAAAAGGATAGCTGACAAACCAGTCTTCCCTCATAGTCCATATAATAGTTCTTTAGGAGCTATATGACAGCAGCTTTAAAGAGAAATACATTTTTCATGTTTTTTTTTTTTTTTTCCCACTAATGGATTAAATAAGTTAACAAATGGTGGTGCATTCTCCATCCATCCATTTTCTATACCTGCTTTATTCTTTAAAGGGTCACGGGGGTCTGTGGGAGCCTATCCAGGCTCATTATTATAGGTGATAGGCGGGGGTCCACCTGGACAGGTCGCCAGTCCATCACAGGGACACATCCAGAGACAAACAACCGTGCACGCTCACACTCACACCTACGGGCAATTTAACATATCAATCAACCTAGTACGTATGTTTTTGGACTGTGGGAGGAAGCCGGCGTACCCGGAGGGAACCCACGCAAGCACGGGGAGAACATGCAAACTCCACACAGAAAGACCCACCGAGCCGGGAATCGAACCAGGAACCTTCTTGCTGTGAGGCAACAGTGCTAAACCAGCGTGCCGCCGGTGGTGCATTCTGTATAGCATAAACTGTCATCAGACAGTTTCCCTTCTAGGATAAATGCAGCATGTACTTGTAGACGCTGTATTTTAAACGCGCTGTTGTTATCCAGCCTCCTCTCTATATTGATGGGTTTGTACCCATCAACATATAACCAAGCTGCTTGGCTCCTGGGTGTGGATTAGACTTGCCGTGTTTGAAAACCTGGTTTTAAATTCCTCTTAAACTTCCCATTAAATCTTTCTTCTAACATCATTGCTATAAACAGCAATAACGCATGTGCCTTGTTCACTACTGTAGTCAGGCCAGCTAATCGTCCTGTGTCTGGAGCCCCTGATCTTGTATCCAAGCATGTCTTTAATGAATTTGCCTCTTTCTTTATTGACAAAAGTCAGAAAATTAGAGAGTCTGCGCTCTCGTGCCTGGTGCAGGATGTGTCCATCCCTGTATCCACTCAGACACCAGGACACACCTTTTACCAATCGCTTCTAAAATCCTGAATGACATCATAGTTCATCTGAAATCCACCACTTGCTGCCTTGATCCTCTGCCAAGGCTGCACTGGAACTTTAATTTTGTGAATTATTTATTTTATTACTGTTGAAGCTTTAGTAGTTTTAATTCTATTTTAAAATGCAAAGTAGCCTATGTATATGCAGTACATAGTGTGTGTGTGTGTGTGTGTGTGTGTGTGTGTGTGTGTGTGTGTGTGTGTGTGTGTGTGTGTGTGTGTGTGTGTGTGTGTGTGTGTGTGTGTGTGTGTGTGTGTGTGTGTGTGCGCGCGCGCGCGTGCGCACAGCAGGAAGAAAAATGTTTCTCTACAAAGGGCAGACTGTCATCACAACAGTAAAGTGTGTGATGAGTGTGAATGAACACTCCAGTTGTGATGGGAGTGACTGGAAAACTGCTGCAGCCATTAAGTCAACAGGAAGGTCAAGCGTCATCAAAGCAGGAGAGTAGACTGAATGGAGACACAGTGCCCCCTATGGATCAAATCTCCAACAATTTCTTTTTTGTCTTTAATTTCGCTTAAGAAGCTGAGAATAGTTTTTTCTTCTTCCTCTTTCTTGCACATGCAATTCTTCAATCTTTTCTCATCATTCTATAGCTCTTTATTTCACTGGCTTTGTCCTCACCTGTAGGTGGAGAACTCCACCCTGAGTTCACAGGGTGCATCCCTCATGGCCCAGAATGCCCAGCTGCAAAGCCATCAGAGCAGCATAGAGGGAGAGAGAGAGGGAGCACTGAAAGAGAAGGAAGAGCTGAGGGCAACTTATGAGTTGCTGCTCAGAGATCATGAGAAGTTGGCTGCACTCCATGAGAGACAAGCTGCTGAATATGAAGGCCTGATTGGGAAGCATGGTGGCCTGAAGACCTCCCACAAGAGCCTGGAGCAGCAGCACAAGGACTTGGAGGACAAGTGAGTCATTGTGTGTATTTTTATTTGCTTTCTAACAAGAGCAATGCAAGAGCAACGACCACCATGCTGAGTCAAGAGAGGAAACTAGATCGATTTGTCTTTGCATTCATTCTTGTTAGTAATATGTATGTTTGTGTTTTTGCTTGCAGGTACAAACAGCTCTTGCAAAGAAAGGGCGAACTGGATGAGCTGGAGAAACATCTAAAAGAACAACAGGAAAGGATGGCCCTGGATAACCAGGCCCATCAAGCCACAGCTGACCAGTGTAAACTCCTCAAAGAGGAAAATGAAAGGTTAGATCAGTGTGTGCTCTGATAACAATCTAATGGCATCTGTGAGATGCAAGCCCAGTCCACAAAGACCCCATCTGCAGTCCACAAAGCCCAAGGGATTACTGGCATTCCTGTCATTCCTTCTTTGGTGGATACTTGTAGTTTGGCAAACAGTTATGACTATTGTTGTATGAGGAATCTCTGTGCTCTCTTCAGACTGAACACTACCTATCGTCAGTTGCTGAAAGACAACGAGAATCTCCAGCTGGACCATAAGACTATAAAAACTCAGTTGAACAGTGCAAAGTTGGAGCAGACCAAGCTGGAGGCCGACTTCTCAAAACTGAAGGAACAATATCAGCAGCTGGACATCACCTCCACCAAGCTCACCAATCAGTGTGAGGTGAGAGGACTTCTCTTCTGAATGTTTTATTGGCCCACTTTTATATTTAACTCTTTTTTTTCTTTCTTCAATCATATTTGACGAGATGTCGTCTTAAACCATCTGATTGGTTTATTTGCCCTTTTTAATTGATCTCATTTGTCGAGTCAGGTGTCTGGGCATGTCTCTAATATAGCTCTGTTGTTGTGTTAGTTGTTGAGCCAGCTGAAGGGAAACTTGGAGGAGGAGAACCGTCACTTGTTGGACCAAATCCAGACCCTGATGCTACAAAATCGCACGCTTCTGGAGCAGACGATGGAGAGCAAGGACCTGTTCCATGTAGAGCAGAGACAATACATGTAATCCCATGACTATGAACCTTTTCTTAAGTGATCGTAAATGTGCTGTCTGATTTATGTCTTTGTCCACATTTATTCTGACTTTTCATATTTGACAAATGAATCCCGGCACAAATGCAGGTTTTACAGGTTGTTTTATCTCTTTGTGGAACCCATAGAGACAAGCTGAATGAGCTGAGAAGACAAAAGGAGAAACTGGAGGAGAAGATCATGGACCAATACAAATTTTATGACCCTTCACCTCCACGCAGGTAAAACGCAAATTCAGCTAGTTGGATCAACTCGTCATTAATGTTATGCAATTTAAAGAGAAAATGTACAGACGGTAAGTTTATTTTGTTTAAATAGCATGACCAAGATGGTGACACATCCACAGATCAAATCTGTTTTTCTTGTTGAAAACCCAGCAGCCTCGAGAAGAGATCAATCAAATATTCATGTTGTGCAGAGGGCTAAACAGCTGTATACTGCAGCACCTCTCACATGGAGTCATCTGAGGGAAGATGTGGTGCTCTCTTCTGAAACACTTGGAACAAATCAGTCAGAAGACATTCAACCTTCACATCGTCATGCGTTGGTTTGAAATGCTCTCTTCCTCCTCCTCTGGACGGTCTCCTGGTCTTGATCTGAGCCTCATCTTTTCTGTGTAGGCGTGGTAACTGGATCACACTGAAGATGAAGAAGCTGATTAAGCCAAAGAGTCGAGAGAGGATGCGTTCCCTCACACTGACGCCATCTCGTTCAGAGTATGGAGACGGGTTTTTGACACTTCCTCAGGATGGCCAGGATAGCTCATCCATAGGCTCTGGCTCCAACTCGCTAGATGACGCGCTCACCCAGAAGAGGAGCAGCAGTGAGTACAAAATACACGTGTAAAAGATGTCACCCATGATTACAGTAATGTTCAATAAAGGAAGGGGTGATTAACTCTTTATTTAAAATCAGTGTCATGTTGAACATCTTTCCTGATGCATAAACCTGCCTTCTTGTATGCAGATGGTCAGAAAAGCACTTCTCCTTTGTGTTGGAAGTGCTAGAATGGGTCTTCCCTTACCTAACTGCTCATTTGCTTCTTTATCTCTCTGCAAAGGGAGGAGAGGGCAGCAGTCCCATGCCCAAGTACAGGGTTCCTCCAATGGTATGCTGCGGATGGGGAGGGTGGGCGGGGCTCATGAACCGACTGTCATGTCTCTTGGGGCATGTTTTCGTGAGTCCATTGTCTGTGTCACTGTACTAGACATGTAGAGGTTACAGTTGAGCCGCACAGAATGACTAGAGTGACTCTTCATCTCAGACCTGGTAGAAAAGGATAAAAAAACAAAACTTGATTGAAACGACATGAGGTGCACTTGATTTCAGCTGTCTTATGTTTCCCACCATTCATGGACATTACCACAGCTGTGAGTTGTTGGTAAGGAGGGAGTGGGACTGTCCGTGATAAATGGCTCTTGGTGGTAGAATTAAAAAATATATATATATATATATATAAAAAAAAAAAAAAAAAAACCTACTGTCGCCATACTTTTCTTTTACCCTCTGTTGATGGATTGTATTGAGTGAAAATCAACAAGTTTATTTTGGAAGCACATTTAAAACAGCCTCAGTTATTAAAAGTGCTGTAAGCCTAAAGAAAATTAAAATCCTCAAATCAACAATAAAAATGTTTATCAAATAATGCAAAATACAACACAAAGCCAGAGCAAACGACGTCGAATAAAAGTGTAGGGACAAAAATTCTAAAATGAAAGGCTACAACAAATAAAGATAAAATGAAGTACATAAACATACACACAATAAAATGTCATCAAAGCCAAGATAATGTGCTCAAGTTGGAAGACAATTGGGAAAAACATCCAATGTTTAATCTTCTTCCTAAAAAGGTCTGGGTTTTGATGAAGATTTGGAAGTGCACTTGCTTGGTTTTAAGATGAGAAAAATATGAATACAACACGAGTTTAACCAAAAAGAAAAGTCTTTCACAGCCTTTCACAGTTACGACAGAATTACAGGCTCACGATCATTTGAACGTAATGATTATACATTTTATTCCTTTCACTTTTAGAAATTTCTAGATTAAACAAATCAATTTCATATTCTAATCGCCATTCAATTATTTCTTTAGTAGTGTGTTTGTTGGTGTTTTATTTTAAATCTCTGACCAGTATAATTGTTTTGAGAAGATGTGTTACCATTAGAGTTCAGATTTAAGTTACAAAGCATCTTTGTGGGCGCGTCAAGTTTTATGTCAAGTTTAAAAGGAAGATCTGGCATCTTCCAGCAGCCAATCGTTAATTTGCAAAGCCAGGGCTGACATCATTTTGTCTTTCCAAATAAAAAAGGTTCTCCTTCACTGACTTTGACCAGTGCATTTATTTGGATAAGTTTTTCAGCTGAATCAAGTCACATCATGTGCTTCATACATTGAAAACAGCTATTTTACCACAAGGTCTGTTTCACTGTTTATCTCGTTTAACATGTTAAACTGCTGATCTGTGCTGTTCGCCTGTAAGTAAAACCAAAATGCACTCTTCCATAGTGTCATGGGTATTAAAAGGTGCAATGCTTTGTGGCTCACTGTCAGTCATCACAAGTCGTTCTTATTCAGCGGTATTTAGTGGATCTCTTAACAACCAATCGGTGTGCTTCATCAAACCATTTCATTACATAAGCTACCATATGAAATATGAATGAAGCACTGCGTGAAATCAAGAAGCAAATCAGTTTAACAAGCTTGTATACATAAACAAAGTGCTAATTTTTATTCAGTCCTATAAGACGAGTGAGGCGTCGTTTGTAACCAGCATGACAACGATGTATAATTACCACCACACCAGAAACGTAAGACACAAGGAACCCTGTAACCGTTGCCTCTGAATGTGGTCTTTGGAAACGCCGCAGCCTTCCCTGAAGCTGTTAACCTCCCTTTTCACTCTCCTGATTGCACCCTTTAATATTTGTCGTCCGAGTCTCATCCAAGTGTGGTCTTGTGTTGTGTTGTGATGCTTCAATTCAGCTTGTAATGTCATTTGTAGAGGTCAGGACCATTAACTCAAGAGTGTTTGTGGTAATTGTGTGCTGGAAGGTGTGTGAGTATGTAACCCCCCCCCCCCCCCGTTTTGTTCCTTCCCCATTTGTTTTTGAACACACGAGTCTGCCCTCTAATTTTCTAATTTCCTCTAATCTATTATTTAATAAGTCAATAAACTTAGTCTGTCGAAAAGCATTTATCAATGTTTTCATGTATAATTCAACAAATTATCTAAATGTTTTTTGAACAATGTTTGTAAAACTTTAGGGCTGAATTCTAGTTGTTTGTTGGTAATGAAAATGTGCTTTACTTTTTCTAAAAGGTCACATTTATTTGCATAGCACATTTAAAAATAACAAAGTTGACCAAAATGCTGTACAATCAAATACCAATCAACCAAAAATTGTTGAACTGTTGTTGTTTTTGTTGTTTTTTGTGCAACTGTCCTATACGAGATATTTTTTAAGGGAATAATATTTTGAGATTAAAACACTACATACTTGACAATCTACGCGCCAGCTTTTTCAGGAACTTGACCCACCGATTCTAATGCCATAAGTTGCAGCGGGTGTCTTGTGCGGACGTTGCTCTTTATCTGCACATTTTTCCCCGACGTTAACCGCATCTGTCTGTTCTGCCCTCCTTTTTTCTTCCTTCTCCTCCACCTCCCTCGGGCTTGTTCTGTCGCTCTCCCTCCCCTGTCTGTCTGTCTGTCTGTCTCCGGCTGTGCTCTGACAGCTATAAAAAGGTTGCCTTTCATGAGGAACAGATCCAAGGACAAAGACAAGGCCAAGGCCATCTACCGGCGCTCCATGTGTAAGACCTCCGTTAGCCGCCAAACTAGCCTTCCCGTCCCTCTTACTGTCATGCTGAGAGAAGGAAGGAGCAGTCACTGCCCTACTGTAGACCTGTCGCAGCAGCTCCAATATTTAGTGTGATGTGAAGTGCAGTTTTATCCAAGTAAAACATTTGTTGTATAGTATTAACCCCCATGCTGCATCTGGAGACGTCAGTGACTTTTCCTTAACCCTTTTCTAGTAGCTCTGTTGCCTCCAACACTCCTCCCCTCTACGTTTCTGTCTCTGCTCTCCTGTAGTATACTTTAAAAGCCATCAGCTTTGTACTCACCATTCCTGGTTGAATGAATAATGCAGACTTTACTAGCTTTGTCTGAAAGCAAAATGTAGAAACTAAAATTAGGTTTAAAAGTCGGGCCTTTCTTTTTCAGTTGACATCTCTTGCAGAGTCTTGCAGAGTCATGCAATCTTACTTTGCATCAAAGCTTATATTTCTGTTTCATCACCACATGAATTGCTTACTGGGCAGCTTTATCCTGTGCTATGTGGTTTCATCTTGTGAACTCTGAACGAAAGGCTTTTTCTGTTTGCGTGTGAGGTTGCCTGTTCAGGTGAGATAGTGGGAGAGACTGAGGGTTTGCCTTTCATGCGCCTGTGGTGTGTTTGCTCTGATTAAAGCATGCCACCAAAAGAATCACCAATTGCTTGAGCAACACTCGCATTCACCATGGAGGACTTGAAATGGAGCCGTGACTTTGTCTCTGTCTCACTCTCTGTCTCACTCTCTGTCTCACTCTCTTGCTCTGTCAGCGTGCTGCATTTCAGATCTTATTCTGCTGACATGGATGTGCCTCGCTCTGATCTGTTGTGAACTGCTGCTGCTCAGAGCAGCTCTGCATGCCTTCTCGCCTCTCTATTGTTGGTATTTGGCTCATTAAGACAAAGTGCATGAAGACAGTGATGTCCAAAAGTGTGTGGTGAAGTAGAGCCATGATGAAGCCATCGTTATGCACTTTGCTTCATGTTAATTTAATGTCTGTATGCCTGCAAGTGATTTGAGTTCTCACTGAAATCTCGCTTTTGTTCTACAAGATGAAATTATTAGATACTTGGATACTGAGTAAGGTCTGGTTGATGTATTCAGGATCTCTCCAGACATCGGTCTTTGAATGGTAATGGTGAACGTTGATTTTTAAAGGGTACCGAATGAAAGCCAGGAACACATTTGAAACCAACATTGGAGAAGTACTTCTGTACTTCTGAAATACCAGCTTTAAGGTCCGTTCTAGTACGGATAACCATTCAACAGCTTTCTTGGCTGCCAGTTATATTGATCTTCTACAATACTGGATTAGTTCATACAAAAGTTCATTACAAAAGTACTAACTTTATTTCATAAAATAATTAAGTAATAAATACTCCCTTTCTATGTAAGATAAGATGTGATACAATCTGTCATTGTAGAGCATTTCCTCATTTCCTTCCCTTTACTCGTCATTTGTAGCCATGAATGACTTGCTGCAGACCATGGCAGTGGCAGGCATTCCCGGGGAACCGTGGACAGGCAGCACAGAAGATCTAGATGGGCCTGAAGCCGGAGAAGCTGGCATGATGGGCAGCGGCAGGCGCAGCGGTCAGCGCATGAAGGAACTCGCCTTTTCAACCAATGCCATCGACTGTGCTGCTCTGACGCTACCCACCTCAGGCCACAGCAGGGCCAAGCATCGGCTTCAGGCCAAAGGTAAAGAACTTACGTTTATAATTAATGTCTTCAGTTTTAGTTTCCTGGCCTTTATATAAATTGCCTGTTGTTTTTGATCGACCATCATTCCCACAGAAACTGCCTCCTGTGAGGATGTCACAGGCCCTGCAGATGACCCTAAGAGCCAAGGTAGGACCTGAAACCAAGACCAATATGACCATATGTCAAAAGAAAAACGGGGTGTAGCTGCACCAGCCTCTCCACTGGCCTGACTTTTAAATGGCAGGTCATGTCGTCTGCAGACCCACTGCTAATCTTTGATGTGTGCTCCTCTGCTTCTGTTAAGCGTGTTGTACTGATCAGAAACGGTTTTAAATGTGAGAAACATCTGCCTTACAATTCAGGTTTAGGATGATCTACAGCCAGGCAGTGGTTCATCATGTCTGTGCCGGTAAATGTTGATGGCCTGCTTGTCACAGCCACCATATTACTTACACACCCTTTATGAATTTGGGCTATCTACACTCTATTGACATTAGTTTCTTTCATTCAGATTTCAGTGATGTTTTTTTCTCATTTGGCCCTTTGCCCTTAATAATGTTTAATGTGTGTTGATTTTGGCATACACGCCCAGCCTGTCCTCAGAATGCACTTAAAAACGGAAATGCATCACGGTGAGACTCATTTCCAAGTTCATGCTTGTAATGGCTGCAGGAAATGGACTTCAGGCCCACTCCAGGTATTACAGCTCTTAGGTTTGTGTAAAGGTACTTTGAGATATTTCTTGATTTATCAGCTTTTATGTCTGTGCGCTGTTATTGTTTGTACAGGTGTATTTAGGCTTTTAAAAAGATAAAACTATGCTTGTGCACTCTAAGCAGCAGTAATAAGTAGTGTGATGTCCCTTTACATGCCCCGTGTCCCCACGCGGGTGTGTCGCGTCATGTCTGTGTGTCTCCTACCAGACCTGCAGGGGTATGGCTGTGCATTTGCATTGTGTCGTCCTCCCGTCGACCTCAGCGCTATGTGCAGAGTGCCCTGTAGCATCTGCAGTAAGTGGCAATTACTGTGCAATGAAAATCACTGTGGGCCACGAGTGATGGGCTGGTTTTCTGGATTTTACACCTAAAGTGTTAATTAATTCTTTTGGAGTTGACTTTCATTTCTAATTTCCTGTCACTCATATCCTGAAAACTAGTTTGACACAATTTCACAGTCACTGATTTCCAATCGAAGCTGTCTCTGTGGACAGAAAAAAGACCAAGGTCGCACTGTCGTCACTCGTCTGTTTCCTTCCCTCTCAGTTCTTCCACATCCTCCTGTTCTTCCTTTGTTATGGACTCACTCTGTTGTCGTTTAATACCAATTTTATCAGTTTCACCCTTCTCCTTTCTAAGTTACGTTGTATTTTGGTGTCACTGCCCTCTCCGTCACTAGTTTCTTTGTTTATTAGATGGACATATTGGAGCAGCACCCTGGCGCTGAGCCACCCTTCCTGCTCCTCACCCTGGCATGGGCCATCTGCTGCCCCAGCAGGAAGCGCTCTGTCAGACCGTTAACGTGCACTTGCGCGTTACTCCTTGTGTTAGTGACTGTTGGTGTGGATAATGCAAGTCTGTAAAAATGTTCACTGTGACT
The DNA here is from genome assembly GCA_014839995.1 of Xenentodon cancila. Lineage (NCBI taxonomy): Eukaryota > Metazoa > Chordata > Actinopteri > Beloniformes > Belonidae > Xenentodon > Xenentodon cancila. The sequence goes on from CM026208.1 coordinate 795,357, forward strand.
GCTTGTTCCCATCCCCTCTTATGCCCCTGCCCAGCTTCCAGACCCTCCAGTCTCCATAGCAACAGGACCACCAGTAGCAATAGTAACAATAACTCGCACCTCACTTCTCCTCTGGAGGGCAAAGGTATGCTCCTCCTCCTCCCGCCACCTCTAATCCTGTCCACTAACCACTCTGTTCTTCCTCTTTTGTTGATTTGTCTTTTCTTCCATGCCTTCACTCAAACCTTCTGTTATGTGGTCTGATCACGTCGACTTATCCTGATTTTAAAAGTTAAGGGTTATTATTTTCTCTTCTCTATGAAAATAGAATCTTAACATTTTTTTCATTTGCTGAAGCATGTTGTATTTTGCAGTTCCAGTGGGGACAAGCGTGTATTCACTGCTGTATAAGTTTAAATTGATCATTGATAGATGGACAGTCTTTCCTTTTTAAAATCTGGACTTGTATAGAAACGTACGCACCAGTGCAGTTCCTGCCCGTGACCCATCACCAACAACAAAGACCTAAGATTTGTTTTTTCAACCACTAATCACCACTTCCTCCCACAGGCACTTTGAACGGCGGCCTCAGCAGGCCTCACAGTGAGAGTAGTGGTGAGTTCAGTCTGAGTCTGGACCAAGAAGTGTGGTCAAGCAGTGGTAGCAGCCCTGTCCAGCAGCCCTCCTCCTCTCGCGCCTCCCACCAGAGCCCCCTGCAGTTGCGCCGGTCCTTGGAGCCGCCCAGCGTTGCAGGCAGCCCCGGCCAGACGCAGACAAGGAAGATGGGATCCCCCACCGAGGTGCTTTCCTTACAGCAGTTCCTGGATGAAGGCATTGATCCTGCAGAGGTGAGCGTGTGATGATGATGATGAACTAGATATTACACATAGTCACTTCGTAGAGGTGTCTTATGCAAAGAAAAAAAAAAGATTAAAAATACTTTAAGGATTTTGTTACTTCAACCACGGTCTTGTTTTTGTCTATTTACTGCGTTTTCTGCAGTCTGGCAGTCAGGAGAACCTCACTGTAGACTCCCCTCGCCTCTCCACCTCTGCTGAGCATGCCCAGAAAGGTCGCGCCTCCACCAAGAGCCGGGGCATTTTACGCTCGTCCAGTGGGAAAGCAGCACCAACTGGCACCGACCGGCCACTGAGATCTTCAGGACAACCTGGGCGCCCAACCTTACGAAAGGCCGAGAGCACCCGTGTGAAAGGCTCGGTTCCGATCCGCTCCACTTTGTCCTCACAGAGCAAAGCGACATCCGTCTCAGAACGCCTGGACTCGGCCTCTTCCACACTGCCACGGGCCAGCAGCGTCATCTCCACCGCTGAGGGTACCACACGGCGCACCAGCATCCATGACATGCTGTCCAAGGATCATAGACAGCCAGTGTCTGTTGATGCCACTCCTCCTTCTGCTCCTCCCAAGGCTGGAGTGAACTCCCAGCCGACACCCAGTGAGTACCACCCCAACAGCACCCATCTTAAAGGACCCGTTACCTCCCCTATGCCCAAGTCACTCAGTTTACCCTGCCATAGCTTGGAGGACTCCGACCTCTCTACCCTGCAGTCTTTTCTTGGCCCCTCCTTCACTGTAGAGTCTGTGTTCATGGACTCCATCTTTAGTGAGTCGGCAGGAAAAAGCCTCCCCTTTTTGTCTCTGAACCCAACCCTTGTAAGCAATATCAGTGGGCCTCCTGTTACTAATAAGACTCCCGCCCCTCCTGTTCTGAAGCACAGTCAAAGCCAGTCCAACAGCCAGACGAGGTCTGCCTCAGCTGGCCAGAAAGAGTTTAACGATGGTGTTGATCCCAGTGGTGGGAATGATTCAGACCCGTCGCTGGGCCCAGAGGAGAACCAGTCTCTGTGGTACGAGTACGGCTGTGTGTGACGGACAGGCGGGGTTCGGGCTTGCTGGCTTTGACTAAAGCGGCGAGTGAAAGAACGGCCAACGGGGAAATCTTCTTTTCTGCATGCTTAGTTTTTCTCCTAATCAGATCTATTCTGTGTGGCGTATTTGGATCTTTTTTTTTTTTTTTTTTTTTGGACCTGGTGCTAAACGGTGACTTGTTTTCTGAGTTTTCTGTTCTTTGAGTTGGGACTTTCATGAATGCTTCTCCGTCCAACAGTCGTTGACATGTAACGTTTATTATCTGCGACACAGCTCCAGATTGTGACCATTTCAATTATTATTATTATTATTATTATTATTATTATTATTATTATGATGATGAGACAGCACAGCTTTATTTTCTAACTAGGGGCACAGCTATGACTTGGAAATGCATTTGCCTGTTTTTTGTCAATATTTATTCTTTAATTTTTTTTTTTTCACATATGTGTTGAAAAGGAGGGCACGCTGCAGCAGTAGTAAAGAGAAATATTAAATAAGATGCCGGAACACCTCCCACTGCGGTGGGTCGGACCGTCTGCCGTTCAGACAGTGACTTGTTGAGCGCTAGAAAATAATGCTTTTTTGTTTTTATCATTTTTTTGACTGCATTACTGAAATGTTTTTGTAATGAACAGTTTACAGAAACAAACTTTCATTTTAAAGGAAGAGGTGATATTAAGGGATCATAAATGTTAGTGTCCATTTCATATCTAACTGTATATATTTTATAAGCTCTACTTTATTCTGTTCAATTTTTCACTCAAAACAAAAAGGTAGTTCAGTATTTCTTAAAAACGTGTTTATTACCAAACGTGCTCGGAGGGAGCAACACGCCGCCGTTGCTTGCAGCACTAAGACCTGTCGGAGCCTCTGCAGCGGCGCCGTGGCTGAGGGAAGGGAATGTAGGCGAATCTCGCCGTTGGCCTCAGCTCTCACTTCATTAAGGCCATTTTCAAACCGAAGTCTTGCAGGGTGTCTCATATGAGATTTAGTTTCCCAGTTTATTATGATTTTCTTCTGTTTCACCTTTAACTTGGTTGCTTTGTTCACCGCATGGCTTTGCTCTCAACCTGGTGTGAAACTCATTTTGATCTTTGTGATCAAAATGGTTCTGGTTTATGTTGTTTTTGCTTGGTTTGTGTATGTTGTTTTTTTTTTTAATAACCTTTTAATTTATTCACATTGAGCATTTCCTGGGTGGATGACGGGTTCTGATCTTGATGATCTTAATTGACCTCTGAGGCTGGTGGCAAAATGACGATGCTTCATTCCACAGTTCATCATAAGGATTACTATTATTATTACTATTATGTTTTTTTTTCTTTTGAGGGATCAATGTAGACGGTAAGGTAGGAGAATACAGCATAAACGGCTGGTTATGGCAGCTACTGAACCGCGGGACGACTATTGCAAGTTCACTTTTCTTGTTCCGTTTGTCAAAGAACATAATTTCTTCCTGATGACCAGGACTTGTGCCATGGCGGATGTCATGCTTCAGATAAGCCACACCGCGCACAGACTTGACATTAAGTTAGAATCAAAGACGAGCACTAAGTATTGTGTCAAACCTAGTAAAACTGCATTTACATCCGTATTTTCTTCTTTTGTTTCTTGTAATGGCTGTTTGGAAACTTGCTTTATTGTATTTATCTTTCTACACAATATATGAAGGTATAACGTTAATGAAAGTGTTTCTGTCACTGTGCAGATGTAACAGAAATTACCTTTGTCCTACAGATGTGGAGGGCAGAAAGTCTAAAAGCAGGAGTGGCGAGCCGCAGCAAAGCTGCTAAGCCCCGCCCTTCCCACCCTCGTCTGTCCGCTACCATGCTGCGAGCGTGTGGTGAGTGAGTGCTGCTTGAGCGGGAGGAAAAGGGGGTGGGACTATGGGTCCGTCTGGTCTCTATGGGAACCTAAAATGTGGTGTAACAGATGTCTTCCATCCTGCTGTGCACTTGCCCCCCCCGCTTCTCTCAGCTGTTGCCACCCCCCACCCCCCCACCCCCGCCAGACGCCTGCTCAGACCCTGATGGGAACCTGGTCTGCATGGCATATGGGCCGGTTTACCAGGTTGCATATTTTTGCCCCGACCTCCTCAAAAAGAGGGGCTCTGCACCTCCAGCAGCAGTGTCCTTCATGTGTCCCACGCCGTTGACGATATGTGAGTGTGGCGTATATGTGAGTGTGGCGTACATATGACCGGCGTCCCCGCTGCCGGCGTCCCCGCTGCATGGCTTGGGTGTAGCAATGAAATCCTTCCCCCTTAAGTGTTGATCCTGCCAACTACTCCCTTTGTCTCCCTGTCTTTGTTGATGCCGTTTCTGACTTTCAGGCTTCTGTTTTCTCTCGTTGATTGTCCTGCTTTTCTTTTTTTCTAACGTGTCTTCTTTCTTATTCTTTCCTTTTTCTTTTGCTTGCGTGGGATTCAGATAGAAAGGTGGCCTTGGAGCTGTGTGTCTGAAGCCGAGTAGAGCAAAGCTGAGACCGTCAACAGTGAGAAAAGATTGTATATCCCAGTTTCCACTTTTTTTCATCCCAGGATGCTTCCGTGGAGATAAGTTGCTTCCTTCTCCATTTCTTTTCTTTTTTTGTCTTTCCTTGAATCAAGGAAACATTAAGATAAAAACAATGTATTGACAGGTTTTTTTCCTTAAAAAGTGCACCGCCTCCTGAGCTTCAGAGCGGCAGACTGGTAAGCGTGCACTAGTCGGTGCGAGACTAAGATCGGAGTGCCAATGTTCACACAACAGTCAAAACGGCAGTCTTACACTAGACTAGGGACGGCTTGGATCTACGCAACTTCAAACTCAGAGGGACCTTCTTCTTTTGCCTAATGCCAGAGTGGTGGTGGGGGGGGGGGGGAGTAAAAAAAAGGCAGCGCATATGAAGACAACATAAAGCATGTCGGCACAAAACTACTTTTGGCTACTTCATCGGACTGACGAATCACCATCTGCATGGACCAATCAATCAGCCTGTCCTTCTACGTCCTTGATCCAGTCAAAGGGATGCTGAGGCTCACGGGGAATTTCAATAGCCAAGAGGCCAGATGCACATGGACATAAGCCATGGCCACCCGGTGATCGGTGCGTTTGGCCTGCCGATCATGGGTGAAGGATGTGTGGGCTGAGTGACACTGATGATGGGACTGTTCGGGTCACCTATAAGCAGAGTTCATGTCATGTCCTGCTGTCCACTGAAATCATTTCAACTTGGATTATCAGCCAAATAGTTGTTTCCTGTTCTGACGTAGAAGTAACAGCAAACGCTGTCGTGTTACTACTTCTGCGAACTTCTACTTTCGTAAGATGCAGTTTATAAATGTGACTGAAGTATAGGTGACCTGTAACCTGCCCGCTGACGTGCAGATTCCTGTTGTGTTGAACATATTGGTAAAAAGACCCAGTGTTTTTTTCTCCTTTTCCACTTTTACATGAGTCAATTTGATGTAATTAAAATTCATCAACACTACTGTGTCGTCTTTTTATTTTGCATGTATAGATCTTAGTCCAAGAAAATAACTGTTCACTGTATTATATTTTATATGTTTTCGCTGCTATAATACAATAGATTTTGGATGCAGATTTCAAATTAAAGCACTCAACTGGCTCCTCATTGGACAACTGCTAAAATCAAATCTTAAACTTTATATTTCGTTCTAAATTTACCTTGTTCAGTAAGGATTGTCGTTTCTACTACTGTAACTGTCATGAGTGTTTAATTCTGCTTTGATTCAACCTCAGCAGAAACGCTGTTGGAGCTGTACTGGCTTCTCTAATTTCGAGACTGAGCAAAACTGACAGTTTTGTAACTCTGGAATAAAAGCAGACAGAGCGGCCTCATCCGGTGCCACATACACGGGTTGTCGACACCTTGCAGGTGTTTCCACTTACACCAGGCAGCCTGGGCGCCAAACCAAGAGACGTCAGGACAAGTCGCGTGTCCAGGGCCCTCCACTTCAACGTACCAAAGTAGGAGCGGTCTGGTTTGTCCTCGAGTTTTGGATAGAAACGTGCACGTCTACGGAGTTACAGAAGCAAGCGGCGAGCACGACTCTGCTCGTTTGGGACCAGGTGAAGGCGGAACCTGCGAGCTGGCGCCTTCGGTTTCCGGACGAGTCACAAAGGCAACACTGTAGTTTCGGTTTGTGAAAAACGAGCCGGCAACGTAAACGGTTATTTAAATATCTGGTGCGCCAGTGTTATGTCAGTCCCGGTTTTCCGGTGAATTGGACTCACCGAAGGCGGGTCATCCGACAACTCCTGTAACCAAGAGCGGCCGTTTAGTCTCCTTTTCTCTGAAAATATAAAAAAAGATTTTCGGGGTCGGAAGGCCCTGCATTTTACTCGCTCTCTTCAAGAAATCTTACTGGGATGATTGTAGGATCCTTCTAAAATGTTGCTTGTCCCGTCTAGTCTCGGAGCGTAGCCCGGATCTACTGGCCGGTGGGTCGAAGTGACCCGTCTAGTCTCGGAGCGTGACCCGGATCGACTTGCCGGTGGGTCGAAGTGACCCGTCTAGTCTCGGAGCGTAGCCCGGATCTACTGGCCGGTGGGTCGAAGTGACCCGTCTAGTCTCGGAGCGTAGCCCGGATCGACTTGCCGGTGGGTCGAAGTGACCCGCCTAGTCTCGGATCATGACCCGGATCGACTTGCCGGTGGGTCGAAGTGACCTGCCTAGTCTCGGATCGACTTGCCGGTGGGTCGAAGTGACCCGCCTAGTCTCGGATCGTGACCCGGATCGACTTGCCGGTGGGTCGAAGTGACCTGCCTAGTCTCGGATCGACTTGCCGGTGGGTCGAAGTGACCCGTCTAGTCTCGGAGCGTGACCCGGATCGACTTGCCGGTGGGTCGAAGTGACCCGCCTAGTCTCGGATCGTGACCCGGATCGACTTGCCGGTGGGTCGAAGTGACCTGCCTAGTCTCGGATCGACTTGCCGGTGGGTCGAAGTGACCCGTCTAGTCTCGGATCGTGACCCGGATCGACTTGCTGGTCGGTCGAAGTGACCCGCCTAGTCTCGGATCGTGACCCGGATCGACTTGCCGGCGGGTCGAAGTGACCCGCCTAGTCTCGGATCGACTGGCCGGTGGGTCGAAGTGACCCGCCTAGTCTCGGATCGTGACCCGGATCGACTTGCCGGTGGGTCGAAGTGACCCGCCTAGTCTCGGATCGTGACCCGGATCGACTTGCTGGTCGGTCGAAGTGACCGGCCTAGTCTCTGATCGTGACCCGGATCGACTTGCCGGTGGGTCGAAGTGACCCGCCTAGTCTCGGATCGTGACCCGGATCGACTTGCCGGTGGGTCGAAGTGACCCGCCTAGTCTCGGATCGTGACCCGGATCGACTTGCTGGTCGGTCGAAGTGACCTGCCTAGTCTCGGATCGTGACCCGGATCGACTTGCCGGTGGTTCGAAGTGACCCGCCTAGTCTCGGATCGTGACCCGGATCGACTTGCCGGTGGGTCGAAGTGACCCGCCTAGTCTCGGATCGTGACCCGGATCGACTTGCCGGTGGTTCGAAGTGACCCGCCTAGTCTCGGATCGTGACCCGGATCGACTTGCCGGTGGGTCGAAGTGACCCGCCTAGTCTCGGAGCGTAGCCCGGATCGACTTGCCGGTGGGTCGAAGTGACCCGCCTAGTCTCGGATCGTGACCCGGATCGACTTGCCGGTGGGTCGAAGTGACCTGCCTAGTCTCGGATCGACTTGCCGGTGGGTCGAAGTGACCCGCCTAGTCTCGGATCGTGACCCGGATCGACTTGCCGGTGGGTCGAAGTGACCTGCCTAGTCTCGGATCGACTTGCCGGTGGGTCGAAGTGACCCGTCTAGTCTCGGATCGTGACCCGGATCGACTTGCCGGTGGGTCGAAGTGACCCGCCTAGTCTCGGATCGTGACCCGGATCGACTTGCCGGTGGGTCGAAGTGACCAGCCTAGTCTCGGATCGACTTGCCGGTGGGTCGAAGTGACCCGTCTAGTCTCGGATCGTGACCCGGATCGACTTGCTGGTCGGTCGAAGTGACCCGCCTAGTCTCGGATCGTGACCCGGATCGACTTGCCGGCGGGTCGAAGTGACCCGCCTAGTCTCGGATCGACTGGCCGGTGGGTCGAAGTGACCCGCCTAGTCTCGGATCGTGACCCGGATCGACTTGCCGGTGGGTCGAAGTGACCCGCCTAGTCTCGGATCGTGACCCGGATCGACTTGCTGGTCGGTCGAAGTGACCTGCCTAGTCTCGGATCGTGACCCGGATCGACTTGCCGGTGGTTCGAAGTGACCCGCCTAGTCTCGGATCGTGACCCGGATCGACTTGCCGGTGGGTCGAAGTGACCCGCCTAGTCTCGGATCGTGACCCGGATCGACTTGCTGGTCGGTCGAAGTGACCTGCCTAGTCTCGGATCGTGACCCGGATCGACTTGCCGGTGGTTCGAAGTGACCCGCCTAGTCTCGGATCGTGACCCGGATCGACTTGCTGGTGGGTCGAAGTGACCTGCCTAGTCTCGGATCGTGACCCGGATCGACTTGCCGGTGGTTCGAAGTGACCCGCCTAGTCTCGGATCGTGACCCGGATCGACTTGCCGGTGGGTCGAAGTGACCCGCCTAGTCTCGGATCGTGACCCGGATCGACTTGCCGGTGGGTCGAAGTGACCCGCCTAGTCTCGGATCGTGACCCGGATCGACTTGCTGGTCGGTCGAAGTGACCTGCCTAGTCTCGGATCGTGACCCGGATCGACTTGCCGGTGGTTCGAAGTGACCCGCCTAGTCTCGGATCGTGACCCGGATCGACTTGCCGGTGGGTCGAAGTGACCTGCCTAGTCTCGGATCGTGACCCGGATCGACTTGCCGGTGGTTCGAAGTGACCCGCCTAGTCTCGGATCGTGACCCGGATCGACTTGCCGGTGGGTTCCTGACTGAAAAGCTGCTTCTTCTCACTCGGCAGATCCCTCAGAAGACTTTAACGACTTGAAAGGCGCTGCACTTGTTTTCTGTCGCTCCCAGCTGACACACAAACATGAGACGCGAGTACAAAATTAAAATTGCGTAAGAAAACGGAGCCAAAAAAACATTTGTACACCAGACATGGACTTTTATAAGTATTGAAAAAGAAACATCAATACTGAGGTTTTCTTGTTTTATTATTAAATACTTTTCCATTGTCCAATAATAAAGCCATGAAGAACAACCAAACAATAGTTTAATGTACGATTTTTATTCTCGTATTCTCATGCAAAAATCCAGCATCCAGTTGTGGTTGGAGCTCCTCGTACGTCGCGATGCAATCACGCCACTGGAAAGAGCCACAAAGAGCTACTGCTTCCGTAAGTCTTTTATGCATTTTAATGCAGAATAACATCACTTGCTTGTGTTTGATAACTTCGGCATTTCATAACCTTAATGATGCAAATAACTGAATATCAATTCCTTTAATCAAGTAAATTGTGAAAAATCACCAGACAGAAGTAGACATGCATATGTAGTGTTGTTACGGAATGTGGTCTCTGAATTCCTCCACCCGTTTTCACACCTCCAACCTGAACAAACCGGACTCCACATTTGCCAAAGCGCTTCAACTAGCGAGTCTTAATTTTGCACTGTTTATTTCTGAACGTCTGCTGCTCGCTCGCTGGACACGGTGGAAGTTCTCATATGGACAAATTAGACGTCCGTAAAAAATATTCCTTTCTCTGGAACAGGATCGGTGAAATTCCAATATGCAACTTCATTAACATATATTTCGTGCTAGTTTTAAGTGTTTAGGCTCTAAGTGTGAACTTTATTTAGAGAAACTGGCAGTGCAGCCATGTGACACAAAGGGGCCGCGCTGATTTCCAAGAGAGCGAAACACCTCGACTTCCGATGTCTGGCAAATATTAAGACGCGAGCCGCAGCTCGCAGGTTTTCTACAGCGTATCTGAGTTACAACATCCCCCATAATATCAATGACGACTGTTTCTATACGTGCCCCACAGAGCCAGGCCGCAGGGTCCCTAGATCCGCGCTGGGTCCCTAGATCCGCGCTGGGTCCCTAGATCCGCGCTGGGTCCCTAGATCCGCGCTGGGTCCCTAGATCCGCGCTGGGTCCCTAGATCCGCGCTGGGTCCCTAGATCCGCGCTGGGTCCCTAGATCCGCGCAGGGTCCCTAGATCCGCGCAGGGTCCCTAGATCCGCGCAGGGTCCCTAGATCCGCGCAGGGTCCCTAGATCCGCGCAGGGTCCCTAGATCCGCTTAGATTATTTGATTAAGTGACTCAGCCGTTCAGGTGCTTTTGGCAAACTGTCCCCCTCAGATACTACGAAGCGAGTTCAACAGTCGTCCTTTGTGCTCAACAAAAAACTCCTTTTCCTTCAGGCGCTGAGCTCGAACATCGAGGGCTCATTTAACCCTTCGTGTTAACCAAGTTCACCTGGTTGAGACGAAGGAAGTGAAGCAGACAGAAATCATCACCACAGAAAGCATCTTTCTGCAAACACGGCAAGTGTGCTGACAAACTGTTAAATGTGCAGTTTAGGAATTTAAAATAGACTATTCATTGTAAAAAACAGTAGTTTACGGCCCTTTTTAAGGTGAAACCTCCATTTATAACTGCCAAATCCTACACTGAAAGATATGTGAAAGTGCTAGATGTTTGACCAAATCTTAGAGGAACATTAGTAAAAGACAATTTAATTAAATCTGTTGTCTGTCTTGAATTCCCTGGAATATAAGCAGTTTAATAATGTTAATAAACCAGGGCCGAAGCATGTCCTGACCCGGTTTTTAGTCTTTAGTTGATGCACACTAAAGCTCACCCGCTTTAGATGTTGCTGGATTTACGCAGCCTAGGGTCTGGTCCACTTTTAAGGTTACAGTACACAATAGATGAAAATTAAAAAGATGCCAGTAAATAAGACCGTATTAAGCTGTACTTGTCGGTATTTTTGGAAATCCAATGTTTATCCAGAATGAATGAGCCCATTTAAGTTGGCTTAAATATCAGCAATAAAACCTTGCTTTAATCTCATTTTTACATCCAGGGTATTTTCCAGGGCGTTGCTCTGTACGGCCGACTTAAATCCCATCTGCGGCGTTCTGGAGACGTTTGTGTTTGTTACTGTGGCGCCCTCGTCTGGTGCAGACAGCCACTCGCACCTTCACAGGTTCAACAAGCCTCCAGACCCATCAAACCGGCTTTGTGACAGAGGCTTTACACTTGAGTTACGTCGTAGTTACGTCGTAGTTACGTCGTAGTTACCATGATTGTGTGGAAAAACGCACTCGCAGTGTAAAACGGTTTTTTGTGTCAGAATGGTGGCATCAACACACAACTGGGCCAGTGACACAAACGCACACAGAATCATTAAAAAAGAGAAACGCACGTCACATGGTCCCAGTACCAGTTTTACAGGGCGTGCTCGCGGTGCAGGTGTCACGTGTCGCAGCGGCGGCTCCTGGAAAGTCTGCCAGACTGGACGCAGTTATTCTGCTCCCAGATGACCACCAGCGAGTTATTTTTATGGGTTATGACGACGTCACACCGCGTTTGTACAAAGCCGTGACCGCAGCTGTGCGTCTTATCGAAGGGAAATTCCTTCATATCGCGCGCTGCTCTGACTCGGATTACAAATGGCAGTTTGTCAAGATCCCAGCGTTTGTGTGTATCGATCGGAGCGCGAGTGAGGGTTGCTCAGAAACAAAGCGTGGCTGTCTCAGCCTGCACTCGTTTCAAACATTTATATTTTGCTGGCTAAAGCGGCTGATAAACGTAAATCAATATTAAAACATCCACAACTACAACATTTACAACAAAGTGATGAGAGCAAGTGCACTGATCGCCTTCAACAACGGTCCCGGGGCCTCCTTCCACCACACCCCATCCTGTTCCTTAGCTGCATTCCCTTTGAACATGCTTTTCTATTAATATTATTTTTTAAGAGCAGCAGGACTTCACAAAGAAGTACAGACAACACAACAATTTTAAAGACGCTACCAGAACAAGAGACGGGCGCACGGTTGACATCATTACACAGCTTGATGTTGCTAAGAGCGTCATGGGACTGTGGGTGAAGGTCACAACGGATGAGACTGTCAGCGGCAGGAATGATCTGAAGTAGAGGTCCAGAGGTCCAGAGGGCCAGAGGGCCAGAGGTCGGGTGGACGGACGGATTTTGGCCGGCACAACCTGAAGTTGCAGAAAGGTTCGCCCCCACCGAAGAGAAAACAGTACAGGCCGTTGGTTTAAATAATCGGGCTTCACCTCAACATGCACAAATACAGGGAACCAAGAAGTTGGTGTGATACTGGCTCCTGCTTACAGACCACTTCAGACAAGTGAGGAGCGTGAGACTGGCGGATGGCGCCACTCTGTGGTCAACAACGGCAGGCCAAACAGACGGAGGCCTTCTGCAACGTCAGGATGAGCTGACCAGGCTGGACGTTCTGTCTAAAGCTCGGAGAACGTGGAGTACCGGGACCGTGACCTTGTGTGCACGTGTTTGTATTTACAGCAGTGGTCCTCGCAGCAGGAGGGAAAAAGAGGAAGCGCCACACACCCACCCCCCCTACCCACACCTTAAAAACAAAGGTTTACCCTTTTCTTCCTATGTAAATATCTATTTATACACAGTTCTGTTAAATACAACCCCCTTTTAATTAAAAAAAAAAGAAAAATTAAATATTCTTCTTCAGGAGATAAAACAAAGCTTATAAATATGACAAAAGCAGAGGTGCCTTCAGTAACGCCACATCTAAATCCCTTGAAATCGTGGACAGCCGCTCAGGCCGACCCTGAAAGTTCCCATAAACCACAGACGCATTAGTATAACAGCTAACTGAAAAATAAACCATACCTGTATAAAAGTATACGTTCAGATGCTCTCAGACAAAAAGTGATCACATTTTTTGCAGATATTCTTGCTGCTCCTGTCATACTCGCCTGGTGTGAAGTGTACTTGCTTTGTTTTTAACATGTTAATACTTTTCCACACAGCAGACAAAACGAAGACGGGCAAATAAAGGCCATGGGAGAACAAAACCCGGACAGCATCACCCTTGTTGCTTTCAGAAGAGCATGCACCATCTGCAAGCAGGGCCGGCGTCAGAAAGGCTGGACTGGGTTGGTGTTGGTTGGTTATTCACTCAAGCTTTTGATATATGCTTTTTTTGTTTTGCTTTATCCTTTTTTTTTTTTTTTTTTGTTTTTTTTTTTTTTGTTTAGAGGATTATATTTCCCCCACTTTCATGTTTTCCCAAGCAGCCTTGTCCAACCAGGATCCAGGGTCCACGGCGACCACGGAGGGTGATGCTCCAAGAAGAGTTCAGGCAAACCTGGAGAAGAGGGAAGCTGAGGTCAGTGGCGAGGCTCCTGCAGGTTTTCTCCTCATCCACACTACACGTTCACACAAACCACTGCGGAGACCCGCAGCAGTCAAGGCGTTCAAAAGCAGTCCACAGACGATACCGTTGACGGGCTCTGACTGTAAAAAGTCGTGTTGCTCGGGAAGCCGGCGGGGTCACGCCCACCACATGTCCACCAAAAGCTCCCCCGAGCTGCCGTTCTCAGCAGAATATACTGGTTAAGGACGCTCTCTGCAGTGAAATAAAAAATGACTCAGATGGCAGGATGAAGATTACAGATGATGAGGAAGTGGCGGCCAGCCATTGGCTGAGCTGACTCGTTATGGAAAGTCTTCTGGTGCGGCTAGAAAACCAAAAAAACCCGCTCAGAGCTGTCATGGCTGCGAGATAAAAACCAGGCTGTCAACAGGTTTCATTTCTGCTTTTAACTTTGGAGTGGAAGGAGAATTGAGCTGCTCTTTGCAGCCAGCCGAGGAACTCCAACACTCTTAGTCCTGCGTGACTCTCGACCCGGACGTTACCGAGTGGCGATGCTCTAGCCAGCCGAGCCCTGGCAGGAAACGCCTCACTAACGGATGTAGCATGGCTCCTCTTCAGACTGTTTGTTCTTTGTAATGGAAATCTAGGTTTCCTGGAGAAAAGCACGTTTTTCTTAAACTAAACCTTGATGAGCAGCTGCTGAACTGAGCTCACAGAAGGTTACTTCTTTACTTAAACCAGGCCCGGGGACCCGTCTGGGACCCACCCAGATCAACAAAGGTGTCCACTGAGGACAAGGACCATTGCTTTCCCTCGGGGAAACATGAGTGGACCCCGGCGCGCTCCCATATTCTAGTCAACAATGCAGTCACGTCTGTGTGGGAATAAAAGGATGCCACACCAGGACTTTACAAACATCAGCGGCGCTGTGAACGTTTGCACCTACACGAAGTAGAAAACAGCATGTAACATTTCTGAAGGGGACATCTTGGTGCCAACCGCATATAAACGACTGTACCTGGGCCTGGGTTGTCGGTTCACTGCAGCGGTGCGGCCGGTGCTCCTGAGCAGTGGAAGTGCACGTTCAGCCACTTGGCGTCGCGCCGATGCCACACACGCGTCTCCTCTGACTGGCAGGAGCGCGGCTGTCCCTGGCTGTCGATGTACTGTGTCAGGCGGATGTAGGCGATGCAGGCGGCGTCCTCGCCAATCAGATGAACATGAGGGTTGAGGATGGTGGTGTGCACTGGTTTACTGTTTTTACTCAGAACTATGAAGATAAAAACCAACCAATCATTTCAGGTGGGTGCAGACGACTAACTCTGACAGTAGTAAGTGCATTTAAGACATAAAACTGTAAATCGGCTCACATGAACTGTTGAAGTATGTTTAGTTGTACAATATTAAACACACTGGAGCCAATAACGCTTTGCCTTATGATCCATCCGCACATCTGTAATCTGTCTTTACCACATGAATGAATTTGTGTCCCCCTAATATCAGTACTAATAGGTAAATATGATATATTGGACTGACGAGATCAGTTTCGGCACGCCAGCGCTACGTGTCATACATCCACCAAACTGAGCCTCTTACGATTGTCAAAGTAGAACTTGTGGAAGTCCATTCCCTCCACCAGGTTTCCAAGAGCTTCTGGCTCAAAAGAAGTCAGTCCAGGGTCACAGATTCTCCTGTCAGATGAAAATGCATTTATAAAAAACCCCGACGTGGTGAAAGCAGGCTGAAGGTCGCGGGACAAATGCCCTGAACCCCAGAAAACCCGTGACAGCATTTAATGTATGCAAGTAAAGAAACTGCTGCTTTGTGGTATTGTTGACTTCTACAGCAGATTTTAAAGATGGGTGTGAAGAAAGTTTTATATAGTTGCAAACTTACGTGTAAGCCTCAAAATCCCCGTTGTTGATGGCTTCAATCAGCTGCTCGGTCATCTTGATTATCTCTTGTTTACGCGCTGAAAACAGCAGGAAAGAGAGGCGACAGAAAATGTTACAAACTGACGAGAATCACCTGGAGATCAAACGTGCACATCCCACACCACATGCTCCGTCTGGACTCCTGGGTGGTAAAAACGAATTCCCCCATGTGCCTCGCATTAAAAAGTGCACTGAGGTGGAGCGCCAGCTCCAAACCTATTATTAATAAATGTGAAGAAACTGGTACGTTGCATCAAGCACACAAACTCGGTTACACTCTGACCTTCACTTTGTGCTTAGGACAACGAAGCAGAAGAGATCACTGCACACCAGACTTCAGAGGAGGAGCTACATGCAGATGTGGAGGTTCTGACTTGGCGGTCGCAACTCGAATATTCTGCCAACAAGAGGCAGAGAAAGTTCCAACAAACCACCAGAGCAAACACAGCTGTGGCAGGAGCCTCATGACACTCGCCACAACGACCCGTCACTCACTCTGGTGCAGGTGGCTCCAGCCGGCTGGAGGAGACTCGGCTGCACCGTCCCTGTAGCTCAGAGTCGACTGTCACCAGCCTCCTGCAGCCAGGTACAGTCAGTCCAGTAAAATGATGCTCAGCATACGGCCATTTACTGTCCATGAAGTGCATTACAGCTGTGTGTTTGAGTCAAGAGTACGAAAGTCATTCAACATGCCAGTAGATGGCAGCACAGGAGGGCAGAGGAAGCTCCTGTCAGGTGAAGTTGTGTGGAAGTGAGAGGAGGAGGAGCTGCTCCGGCCGTCCACAGGAGGGCCGCCATGTCGTAGCCCTGCACCGCCTGTTAGTAGACTCATCAACAGACAGAAATGTGTACAGACGCACACGGACGGAGTCCGACAGCTTGCTCCTACACCCCAGAATAAAAGGTTGGCAGCTTTTCCCACTTTGACATGCATCGATGCTTCTCCCCAGACTTAACACTGAAGGTACCAAATGTTCAGATGTTTCCTGGTATTGGGGGGTGTCTGGCTTCTTTCTGCAGGGCAGGTACATTTACCAAGTCCTCACGAATGACCTGACGTCCCTGCCTAACCAACGTATTTAGAAATGAGACATGCCGTCTCGTAGCGCTGGAGAACCTCCGAGCTGCTGCAGGGTTACGATTTTAACAATGAGGCTCAGACTGAACGGAGGCAACTCGACAAGTACACCGTCATTTCAGAGTGCCAAATCACCACAAATCTCATCTCAATACACACCACTTAATACAATTAGACTCATTCCAAATGAGTCCAGTTAACAATAATAATCGCCAAGCTGAGGAAGCCAACAGATCTGGAATAGAAATGCTGTTTCAAGCGCTCATACGTGCACAGCGTAACATGTAGATGTCAGGAAACGTACCAACACGCTGGGCCTCCAATCCTCCCCCGTCTACACCAAATCTCTTTTGGTAGAAGAATGGCAGCTTCTTCTCTAACATGTCTACCCAGCAGGCAAGCATTACCTCTAAATAACATTTAGAAAATATTTTTTCATCTTCATCCATCTGTTCTGGACCTTATATAAAGTGAGCCTGAAGAAGCATGCAGAGGAGATGAGAAGCGGATAAGTACCTTTCCTACCTTTCATCTCCTCCTCTTCTGCATTATTGCAGCTCTCGGTGGATCCCTGTCGAACAGAGAGGGTTCACACAAAGACAGTGAAAAGAAAAGAACAAGGGAGACGCTGTTGAAGCTGGACACATCATCCACGAAGACATGGAGTCGAACTGATGGAGTGGTGGATGACCCCCCCTCCAGGAGCACAAACCAGCCAGGACGACACTGAGACAAACAAAAGAAACAGCGAAGTCTGGCGCCGCCGCAAAGGGAGCTGCTGCAGCCAAGTGGAAAGTGGGCCAGACTGCATTTTAGTGGAGCCTGTTTAGGAGACGGACACTCGCAGGCTGGAAAAAAAACCATCTTGCAAACTCATAATGCTCATAAATGGATGGGACAGTGCAAGCAGTGTGCAAGTTGGGGGCTGCTTCGGTACACTGGCAGAAATCATCAAATCTTCATTTGTTCTTATTGTCTTGCAGTTATTGCTGAGCATGTTTTTATATAATATATATATATATATATATTACTACTAAACGTCAAATGTCTGTGATCAGTATCAATGTTAAAGACAAGCCATTTAGGTTTTTCTTTTCTGTTATATAATTCAGAAGTTTGCTGGGATGCAAAAAGGCGGGGGGGCTTTGGAGCTGCTGCATCCTAAAAAAGATTCAAAACCAGGTGCAAATGTCCTGGAACAACTTCAAATTTCATAATTAAGCCACGTCTAAGCTTGGCATATGAAAGTGGTCAACTTAACAGTTTTCTTTTAAATAAATACATTTACTCAAATGGCTTTTAAGTGCTCTAAAATAAACTGAAGTGCAAATTATAATTAAATACCAAAGATCTTTCAAAAGTCCTGTTTCTTGGTACTGTTTGTAGTGGCGGGTGGCTTCTGCTGGACGGGGAGCGGCTTACCTTGGTGCCGTCAGCTGGGTTGTGTACAACAGTTGTCTGGGCTTCCTGGGGGGAGGTAGGACACATTTTACCATGCAGTGAGGGGACGGATGAGGGGGCACCAGCGAACGATGCCACGACCAGCAACATAGTCATGATGACAGAGACGTACGAAACCGACTAATGTGCGCGCACCACACCAAAGCACACAGGGTACGACACACCGCCGTAGAGGTGAAGACTGTTCAGACTCTCCAAAATGCACAGAAACAGCCGTGAACACAGCTAAACACACACCGACCAACACAGTGACTGAGGAGGAGGGTTTGGGACGAAGTACATCTGGTACAGATGGATATGCGTCATGTCACTGGGGAGTACTTCCAATTTCAACTTATAATCACTGTTTCTGGCTTTTATACATATATACACATCCAAAATAAAGAATGATGCTATCTCATTATCCAAGAAGGTAAAAAAGTCTTTTTTAGTTTGTTTTCTAACTCATTTGAAGATGCCACATCCAAAACATTTCTGGCTTTACTGATAAACTGCCGTTTGTATAACCAATCTCTCGTCCTCAGCCTTGAACCTCCGACAAAAAACAGTCAGCTGCACAGGTTGGCAAATAAACTAACAATCTTCTAGTTTTGTCTCGCACACACCTGATTCTTTATCAGCGTTGGGCGTAACCGGAGAACATGCAGCCCCTCCAACAGTGTCATATTACCAATGTTTTTTTACATTTTAGGTCTGGACTAGAAACAGTGGACAGACCGCTGTAAACTTGGTAGAAGTGTAGTTGCGGTTCAAAAGCTCGCCAATAAATATGATACATTTTCTTGGTTTAATCTGCAAAAATCATATGTACCAAATGGCATAACGGTGGTTTTTATTATGGCAGTTGGTTCTAGTTGGGCCCATGTGACATACAGGCTCCACGGACGAGTGTGGTGCTGGGTTTTTGGTTTTTTGGACAGTGGAGATATTCTGCTGACGTGATGATTTGTTGATCAGATTTCAAATCAACAGTGAAACAGGCCTGCTGTCGGCAGCACCGCTGCTATGGATGCAACGAACACGGGCGGGCCGTGACGAGGATGTTTGGTTCGCACGCTGAGAAACTAAACATTTTATACATTTAAAAAAACACCCACAAAGATCTGAATTTCAAAATGAAAAACAGATTACGTAAACACTGACTGACTGTCCAAGTATCCTCAGATGATTTTAAATCTAGGCTTTCAGTCTCAACTAGCCACACAATTTAGAAAAGGTTCCTCAAACTGAGCTTCTCTTAACATTTTTACATTTTTGGGACCCGCCTCGACGAAGCTCTGCTGAATAACGGCACCATGCTTTCACGAACATGAACGTGGGGGCTGCATCCTCGTGCAGTTACGATTCATCACTCATCCCATCATGCTCCTGTTTTACCCAGAAGTCCTAATCAGAAATAAAATATGTTTTGATAAAGTCACAGTTCTTAACTAACTTTAAAAGCCAACCATCACTAAAGCACTGGTGACACAGTTTAACGTGGAAGGAGTCACCAGGATGAGGCTGAGCAGAACGTGATTGTGTCTGCTGCTGTTCCACAAAACTAAGCAATCCGTCTGGCCGCCGGCGCGTCTGCTAGGAGGTTTGGGTAAAACACCAGCCGCGAGACAAGCTCACCGCCAACATCACAAGTTGTGTTCAGAACATAAGCAAAAAGGCAGAGGGTGACAGACATGACAGAAGAGGTGAGACAAGAACATGAGGAAACATAACTAAACATTAGAGACACAATGAGAGAAACTAAACGGACATGGTACCATCGGTGCTGAAGAGGATATGCTGCTGTCTTTGGTGCTGCTGCTTACTACACTGTTTCTACTGGTGTTTCCCTGTGACCGGGGCACAGAAACACATCACAGTGACTTTACTGAATCCAAAAGCCTCCGACGAGAGTCGCAGATGCAAATATAAATAATAGATATATAAATACTCATTTCAAAGTACGAGTTAAACCCTCAACAAGCCTATCTGAGTATCTGTTTCAGTTTTCTGCACCACACCGACTCGTGCTTTTTAAACGGCTGCTTGGTATTTTACTGTTTACTGCAGGTAGTGTTTTATATTATTAATATTTATCATTTATATTATTATATTATTCGCTTGGTCATTGACAGTCAGAACATCTGACTGCATTTCTCCTTCCATTATAAAACGGTATTCCAAAGAACACTTACGCTTTGTCTACGTTGGGTCACATAAGGAAGGAAACTACTGAACATGAGCATGTTTTCATGTTGGGGTTTTCTAGATCATTTAAAAACATGTAGCAACTAGAGCGAGATCTATATCTAAAACCAGCTTTAGCAGCTCATCTGGCAGCAGCAAAACATGTGTCACCAACTTAGGAAATAGGATTATAGAGATGATCAGGTCCAGGTCGGCGCATGCAGTGAAAGGCCTTGATGAGGCCCCTTATCCAACCGTGTCGTGTTTAGACCCGCAGACGCGTATGGACATCGTGCACATGTATGTACGATGCACACAGACATTGGCCTCTGCTTTTTTAACCCATCAACTAGTTTCACTAGTGGGCTGCTACAACTGGGAGTTAAGGGTCTTGCTCTTAGGGGCCCCCAGTGATCTACCATTGTGGGCTTGAACCACGCCCAAGCCCACCACTGTAACCACTAGGCCACCACTCCCACGTTTAGACGGGCGCAGACGTGCGGACCGTATGTGTTCCCCTCCTTCAGCTGTTGCAGAGATACTAACAACTCTAAACTACATCAGCATTTTTGCGACAGCCTAAAAAACATCCTGTTTACTGTTGTTGCTGATTGAAATAAAACACTGAAATTTTGGTTTGTCAGAAAGAAATAAACCTACACAGACGACACTTTAATTTAAGGCTGCAACAAAAAGTGAACTTTTACCGGCATAGGCCTTTTTTTTAATATTTTGTTTTTAAACTAACACACAAAGTCAGAGTAACGAAATGTAATAAAAACAGAAAATTAATTACTGGCTGCATTACTGGAACTGTAGAAACTCCCTTTCAGCTTTAGTCTTATTCTACTTTTAGTGTTTTATATATAAAAAAAAAAAATAGCTCATCTCAGCAACTGGTCTCTGACGTCATAACAGTTGTCAGATTTGGGTCGTTTACGGCGACGGGCCGCGTTACAGCTCCAAGCTTCGTAAATGAGTCGGATTTTCAGCAACGTTGGAGGCGTCTTTTCTTTAGAGCTGAAGCTCGATAGAAAAGAGTTATCTGCAGGAGACCAAGACAGCCGTTTTATTTACAGGTAAAAAAAGCAAAGAAACAAAAGAAGACGAACCCACTAAGATGAAAAGGAATGAGATGAAAATACAATGACTACACATGACGGAGCAGTGACTGTCCACTCGTGTTGACAGTGAATAAGAGACCAGATTTTAAATATTTCTGTGTGTATTTGTCTGAAGTGGTTTTGGTGATGCTTATGGTAAAGGATGTAAAATGAAAGTTAGCAGTATTTTTGTAGGATTTCCTAACGGAACTCTGCCCAAAGAAGGAAGCGGGGAAGACCAGAGAGGAGAAGTACAGGACAAAAAACCAAAAGACCGATCTCACCATCAAACAAACACTCGAGCTGGACTTCCTTTTCTGACAGACAGCAATGGAGAGGAGGAGGAATAAAATAAAGAGTCATCTGGAAACAAGCAACTAATCGAAACAGCAAAAAGTGAAGCTGCACAGGTTGATCCCGGGAAGACAGAAAATAAAACGGCTAGACAAGCAGCAGCAAAGATGAGCAATGTAAAACTACGAAAGAAAAGACATTCGGCTGAGGAAAACATTGTTCAGGAGTTCATTTTCAAAGGACTAGCAAATCAGAGGTCATTTGAATGTTTTGGGGTAACGGGGCGAGTCACTGTACGTCATCTGGTTTCAGCCCCTGCTGTTCACGGCGCTTCGCTGCATGCACTGACGCTGACGCTCGATCAACACAAACTGCTCTGAAATAGGAAATTAACGGCTATTATGCTGCTCGCTTTTTACTTTTACTTTAAATCTGTTTAACTGCCAACAATCAACATTCTCTAAGACCAAGTTAACCTACTTAAATCTAATATTTACCCCTAAGTCACAGCTATTTTTGCAGCTATCTTTAGTACTGATTTTACCTGTTACAGTGTCACAGATGTGCATGTTTACTAGGGGTTGAAAATAACAGACATGATAAAACCCAGGACAAACAGCATAAGGGACAAACTTACCTTAACTCCGTCCGACTTTTTGTTTAGTAAGGTTTTGCATGCTGAAAGGAGAAAGTGAGACAGAGTTTAAGCAGCAGTTTTCCAGCAGTGAAGTGGCTGAAGTCTTTCAGGTAGCAGGACCAGCTCGACTCGTTGCAGGGACATCAGCACGGTTGGACGATTGCATGAAGGAGAACTGCACCAACAAGCAGATTTTCTGACAGACTAAGCAGACGGACTGTGTGAACAATGATCTGATACTGAGGAGATGGAACCAGAAAACGTGAAAACATGATTAGAGAATGTAACATTGATGCAAAAGCAAGTAAAATTGGTCAAAATTGGAGTAAAATGTATGTATAATATATATGTTTTCTTATTCTCCTGTGGAATTTAGACTTGACAAGGATGGAAACGGCAACACACGTCGCCGACTGAATTCACAGGCAGAATCCAAATGAGAACCAGTTACTGCATTCCAGGCTTCTGCTTTCACTTTTCCTGTAAGTGAGGATTATTTGATTCATTTTTGTATTTATGCTTTCGTATTTACCAGTTTTATTCTTTCACTCATGTCTAAATTCTTTTCCCATTAACTTTTGAGTAAAATCAGCGTCACACTGTAAAGCAGTGAAAAAAGCAGATCTGGGCCCGGGTTTGGTCTGCAGGCGATTCTCCGTCAAACAAACACACGACTGAATTAACTCAACTGTGAAATGAACATGTGAATGAGCCACTTTCTGAACTCATTACAGACCAACATTCACAATCATTTTAATGCGCTGGAATCTGGATATTGTCATATACAGTATTATATCATATTATAATCCAATTTATGAGAAATGACACTGACAGATCGTGAATCTGAAAACATGACCATACAGTTGTAAACTGACATACTAAAATAACACCAACACACACAGTTGACAGGGAACTTAATTAGTAATAAAGCACAGATGCGCACACACACACGAAATTAAAATGTAGCATGCATTCTTTAACACCACTCATATATGTGAGTCACGTTCCCATGATTCACTCTTACCTTTCGTTTATAAAGAGGGAGGGAGGGCAATGAAGAAGGCAAAAAACAATCATGAGTTCAACATCTGCATCCTAAAATCTGAACCGAAAACAGAGATGACAACTGCAGGAAGCTCTCAGGCTGTTGCTGCAGATGAAAAGACATTCTGACATTCTCACGGAGGTGACGGCTTCATGCAGCAGCTGTGGCTCAACAAACCGGGCATGCAGCATTCGCTTCCAAGTCTTTTTCTTAACAGGCACCGAACCGAGCAGAAACCTTTAGGTTCAGGACGTCATCTGCACAGATTTAAAACCATTTTCTACCCCTCAACACCATTTGCACATTTATTCACCCTCGTGAGTGTAGACATTTTGCAGTGGGAATCCAGGATGAAGGAACATTCAGCTACACATATCTGCTTGTCAAGTAGTAACAAGCAAAGTTACTGACTCAGATTTGAAGTCAGGCGTGACTCCTGGAATCTGACTGAGCGTAAATCACCTGCTCGAAGCTGAACTAAAACGCCACCCTCCAAACCAAAGGTACGAGCCTGCCAGTCTGACCCGACCAGCAGCATTTAGAAGAACAGGGAGGGTCTTCCCAGGTGTTCCCAGGTGTTCCCAGATGTTCCCAGGTGTTCCCAGATGTTCCCAGGTGTTCCCAGATGTTCCCATTAGTCGATGTATGCAGTACTCGTACAAACAGTTGTACAATTATACAAATGAGAACTAATGGGAATCAGATTATTGTATAAAATTAGAAATGTCAAAGTGGAAACTTTTAATGGATTATTTATAATCCACTATTTATAATTATCATTATTCATAATCCACTATTAACGTCATTTTATTGAACTACAATAGTAAAATACACATTCATATCTCATAATTATCTTATAATCTTAATAAAACTAGTACCATCAGTTAACAAGCTATCATTTCTTTGTTTTTTCTGCTACAAATATACTTTAAAAGTTTAAAAGTTTACAATGTTCAGCTGCTTGTCCTGCAGTCTTGTAACTGAATAAACGAATAACTAAACCAACACGCTTGTAAACGCGTCCGGTCTGTACGGGTACTTTCTGATTTGGTCCGTCTCTACGTGGATTCATATGAAATATGAATAAATCTATAAACAAAGTATGATAAACAAAATACACAAATAAATGTAGACATATAAAAACACATTTTCCTTTTTTTTAAATATTTTTCTCTGTTTTGACTTTAACTTGCAGAGTTGGCTGCACTTATAAACTTTATCACGTGTATGAGCTGGTCTTCAACACAGCTTCATCTGGATCTGCTGCTGTAGACCTGCTGCAGGGGGACACCAACATGATCCTCAGACCTGCAGTCCCACCTCTGACCACCTCAGTGTCTGCTGTCTACACCTGTTTAGATAGTGGTCTCTGTAGTCCACCAACTAACCAGGTACCAGTCTGATGGACAGAAAACTCTCAGTTCTCCAGGTAACAGATGATTATACTGATGGATCTGGTCTTTGGTACCTTTGATGGTGTGTCTGTGTCTCTTCTCTCTACTTCCTGTTCTACCTGCTGGTCTTCAGCAGGAGGGTCCCCCCTTATGATCCAGGTCCTGGTCCAGGTTTCTTCCCCCTTATGATCCAGGTCCTGGTCCAGGTTTCTTCCACCTTATGATCCAGGTCCTGGTCCAGGTTTCTTCCCTCTTAAGATCCAGGTCCTGGTCCAGGTTTCTTCCCCCTTATGATCCAGGTCCTGGTCCAGGTTTCTTCCACCTTATGATCCAGGTCCTGGTCCAGGTTTCTTCCCTCTTAAGATCCAGGTCCTGGTCCAGGTTTCTTCCCCCTTATGATCCAGGTCCTGGTCCAGGTTTCTTCCACCTTATGATCCAGGTCCTGGTCCAGGTTTCTTCCCTCTTAAGATCCAGGTCCTGGTCCAGGTTTCTTCCCCCTTATGATCCAGGTCCTGGTCCAGGTTTTTTCCCTCTTAAAGGGGAGTTTTTACCTCCCGTTGTTTATGTAATAATTAATCGGGGGTCATGTTCTGGTCTCTGGAAAGATCCTGGAGACAACTGGTGTTGTTATAAACGCTATATAAATAAAACTGGATTGAATTGAACTGAATGAGAAGGTTACTTCATTTATTTCACACCAATATTCACTAAATTCTGTTTTTTAAGAAAACTTGAATGAAAAATAAACACAAGAGTTGCTAAATCTTTACCTATTTTACAACTACAAGGCAGAAATGTAATGTTTTTTAATGTAATGTTAATTAAAGTTAATTAAAGCCATGAAGATGTTACAGCTATAAAGATGTTCATAAAGATTTAAGTTAGGTAAAAATACAAAATAAACTTATTTTAGAATAAACAAAAAAAATTTGTGAATTATCATTCAATAAATATTTAAAGATTTTACATTAATAAATGAAGAAAATTGAAAATGCATTTCATCGTTTCTTTACTCTTCCTATTTTATGGATTCTTTTATTTCCACATTCTTTTATCTATTTTCAGATGGACTCTTTGTCCTGCGACCACATGAGGATAAACCCGCCTGAAGACCGTCAGCTTGTGTGTGAAAACTGGCTCCGTGTTGACAGACTTTACCACTTCGGCCGACCGACCCACCAGCTCAGATCGGTGCCGTCATTTGGCTTCTTTGTCAGATAATGACACACATTAAACCCTCCTGTGTCAAAAGTTGGAGTTTCAGATGCAGACTGACGATTAGACAGGCACCACGTTTAAAGCACACAGACGCCTTGAGGCCGTTTCTGGGTTTGTCTGATTACACAAAAACAACAAAGCAGGCAGGAGAAACGAGACAAAGAAAAACGATCCACACAGGAGACTGCATTCTGTTTATCCAGCTTCCCATGCAGGACGCCGAACTGTACCGAACGCTCATAAACATGCTTGGCTGGCTCTTAACGCCAGAACCATGCAGAAGGAAAGGTTGCAGCGAGCATAGGCAGGCATCGACTGGGCATCATTTCCATGGATAAAAACCAGTTTGAAGAGGTGAAACTGGGAATGTTACGTGGGTTGAATGCTAAAAGGATTGTTTATATTTGTAATATTAAAGGTTATTATAGTCTTGCTGCAGAGACAAAGACCTGCGACACTGGTTTAATCCAGAGGTGTGTGAACACAGCTTTTCTGAGTGGCAGCTGTGGCGTCGCAGAAAGGTCAGACAGTCATGCCGGGGGCCAGTTAAATGGCTGCCGAATTTACAGAGGAAATTAAATGGCCAGACTTGTAGAAGTGATGTGCTCATTAGTGCACCAGGAGTTGCAGCAGTACTGAAAGGTCAAGAGCTGAGCTTCAGTTTCCATTTATATCTTTGTGTGTCTGTGTGATGCCACAGTGTTTCGTGTTATTTTCGAAGTGGCCCATCAGTGTTCAGGCAGCAGGTGGGGAAGAGGGGGAGTTCAAGCAGGCCAGGCCACATGCCAACAGCCTGAGTACAAAGTTGGCAGTGCCCGAGTCCAACCTCTTGAAAACATACCTTCCTGTGCCATTGCGGCCGTGCTGGTGGTAGCGGCAGGGCTGGTGTGCTGCCGTCCCACTATTGGACAGAGAGGGATTCAGTTTGGTGCTGAACTTGGGAGAGGCCTGACTAAAGCCTGACTAAAGCTTTCTATCTCTTTTTTCAGGTAATTTAGCCCCATCATGCATTGGGATCAAGTGTGCAGGACAAAGAGCTACTCACTACTAATTGCATTTTAACTTCAAAAAATAATGTTACCCAACCCGTTTTCATGCTGAGGTGAAGCAGCAGATGGGAAAACCTCTTTATGAAAAAGCCTAGAGTGTTGTGGAAAGCACTTCAGCGGTGTGGCCGCCTGCTGTCTACAGACTACATCGGTCTTGACCTGCACAAATTGGGTGACGGTAATCCGCTGGAGCTACTTTGCTGACATGGAAGCTGGTAAACACCGGGCCAACAGCATTAACGCATTCATTTGCGAGGCCACCATCAAGCCCACAAATTGCGTGTTCAAAGAAAAGTGCTCTGTAGTTTCAGTGATAGAACTGCTTACGATGATAAAATATAAGCCAGACTCCTGAAGGGCGAAATGTAAAGTGCCGTTACAGGAAGCAGACAGGAGGTACAGCAGCAGAACGGCACTGGGATGAATACGCTGGTGCGTACGAGACCCGAGATCAGTGTAAAGTGATGAGCCTCCCATCATACGCCAGTTTAAAGTGATCAATAAAGCTCACCTGAAAAGTTCCTGGACACCAGCATTGTTGTGAGAATGGCTCCCTAAAGGCAAGACAAAGACCTGAATTACATCTGGGCGTGCCGTGGACTCGTCCGGCTCCCTTTAACTCTGGAAACACTTGCCTTTAGTTTCCTCCTGGCGTTAAACTTGCGCAGACATTCCACAGTCTCTTGACGGTGCATCATGGAGGCCACAGTGGAGCGTTGCTGAATGAGGAAGTAAATATTATAAATAAACCCAGCTCTATAGTAGAGTCCTGTTCATGCAGAAAAAACACCAGAAGCAGAGAAAACAAACCCGCTGGGGCCACGACTACTTTGTGGACAGGGCTCATGAGTATTATAGATTTGAATCCAAATATAAGTCACAAGGTGAGAGAACCTCTGTCATTGCCAACTGTCAGATTAAACTGTAGGGTTTGTACGTATCTTGAAGAATGACAGTATCAATTAACTGAAAAGCTTCTCAAAAGCTGCAACAACTTCCTGAGGTCTCAATGACGTGACTGTGATGTGCTTTGACCAAAATACCACAGGAGTAAACACAGATTCTGTCGGGAAGCGTTGGGAATTCCATGCTTTAATGTACTATGAAGTACTGAAATATACATATAACACCCTGGAGTCTTTGAAGGTAGCTAACCCACAGAGTTAAGTGAAGTTAAGTTTTAAAACCAACGCACTAGACGAGACTGTCTAAACACAAACCCTAAACCACCAAAACCACCAAAACCACCTAAACCACCAAAACCAGATGTAACCACAAACCATAACAAATTAACGCTCACTTACCACTTACTGTATGGCTGCTTAATACACTTGACAGAGATCAATATGGGCTTTTTTTAATTGGTATGAGCAGCTGTTCTAGTATTTTAGTACGGCGTGCTGCAAAAGTTGAAACCCAAAGAGGACGAGCGCGACTTACGCAGACCCAGGGATGCTTGAGGGCCTGGTCAGCCGTGATTCTTTTGGCAGGGTTGATCGTTAACATCTGATTGATCAGATTCTTGGCCTCAGGGGTCACAGTGTCCCACTCTGGAGAAGGAAACTGATAGAAAGAGGTGGACAAGAAGACATGTTAGGAAAGTGCATGTTTAGCATGTGCATGTTACTGAATACCACCTCTAGTTCAGTTATGGACTTTCCATTAAGGAAGCAACATGCATTTCTAACACCGTGGCACAAGTGAGTGGTATTTAATAATTATCAGTGTGCGAAGCCCAACTAAGTCTGCAGGTAAACGTCTCGACCGACAAAGAACGGAGCGAACACGTCACGCCTACGTATCTGTCATCTTGTCTGTACAAACTATGTTTACGGTCTTATTTTTAACAATATATGGACTATGTCCTTTAAAAGAAATGCATTTCATTTCAGATGGATGGAAACTCTAGAAAAGGCAGAGAGGCGTGCGTAAGGATGGTGTTCATGCATGTTGGTGGGTAATAAAAGAAGGTTAACAGGTTGGCGGCCGGGCTGCTACTTGTGATCAGGTGTGTTGTTCTGTTCGAAGACGTTATAACCACCGCGCATGTGATCTGTCCAGTAAACCGTTTCCCACCATGCAATGTGGATACTGGCTGAAGACAAGGTTCACCTGAGTACGTGTTCAGCATGTTATCCGTCTTGTGGCTGTAAACCTCTTCAAATCAATCATTAATTTGGAATTTTAGTTTGTTTGGAGTCTTGGTTTAAACTTATATCTGAACTTTATTATAACTGTGCTGTAAAATCACATAAGGCTACAAATCTCAATTTGAATTGCTTGTTAATATATTATTTTAATAATATAATTAATTAATATATTATATGCTATGATATTACATGTAATATATGCTTTGAAAAAGTTTATGCAGGTGAATAAATGATTTACCCCCGAAGGACAACAAGATCTGATATATATGCACATTTTTCTTATAAGGCATCACTTCTTTGTACAGCGATATTAAATTATATAATATTAAGCTGCCAGAAAAAAAAAATCTAAAAAAGTTACACAAATGAATTCAGGGTTTGTTGTTTGACGAGACTTGACGTGAAGGTGTGCTGCGACGCTGGAAGAGTTGCCCTTTTTTGTGTCTATTTCATTATTAGGATGAAATGACGATTTTAAAAGGTTGAGGTTTTAAAAATCATGCTATGCAGTTATTATCTGACACTAAATCACTTAAATCACACAAATACACTTTGAAAAGATGCAGTTTGAATCAACTCTACTCTCCGTGGGTTTTTCACTGTCTTGGTCAGTAATAAGCTGCGACAACGTCTCTCTTTAGACCATGTTCAGCACTGAAGAGGAACTAAATGGGTCAAAATATTAAAACTGCATTTCCCTCAGCAGTTGCTGGTACAAAAAGAAGACTAATTCCAACTGAAAGTGGTTCCTTCCAGCCTGGCGTTAATGGTTTATAGTTCTGTGTTTTGCTGGAAGTGAACGCTCTCCGTTGATCTTAAGTAAGTTCACCCCCCCGCATGCCTGTGTAGCTGAGTTCAACTAGAACCGCAGTATGTTCTCACCCTCGACAAGCAGGGCACCACTGCACTTGCTATATAGAAGATGTGTTTAGAAACATCTGACAGTTCTGTCCAGACTGTACGGCTGCCCGTGTCTAGCCCTTGGATGGCCCGGAGCCACTCAACTCAATGTCTGTGATGCCTAGATGTTCCACGTTTCCAAGCAGCTCGCCACTCTGTTCGACTCAAAATACCACACAGAGGCTTTGAGCTGAGACACAGCAAAAGCACACAGTTTGAAAAAAAAAAAAACACCCCATACAGACTTCCAACCAGCCTGTAGACCTTCTAATTAGATAGCACACATGTACGTAAATCTGCCTGACTTAATGTGACTTTTACAGAGCTGATGCTGCATCTTGTGCTGCATGCACACAAACGCAGCTCACATGCACACAAACGCAGCTCACATGCACACAAACGCAGCTCACATGCACACAAACGCAGCTCACATGCACACAAACGCAGCTCACATGCACACAAACGCAGCTCACATGCACACAAACGCAGCTCACATGCACACAAACGCAGCTCACATGCACACAAACGCAGCTCACATGCACACAAACGCAGCTCACATGCACACAAACGCAGCTCACATGCACAGAGAGGACAGGAAAGCACAGCAGCACTAGAATATGAGAGTAACTTACGTCATATGCACCCGCTTTGATTTGCTGGTACAGTTTGTGTTGGTCCTCATCCCAGAAGGGAGGGTAGCCCACCAACAAGATGTACAGAATCACACCTACACACAAAATCAATGTAGTGAACATGGAGATTTATATAAAAGCATGTTAAATATGGCTTCTCACGCATGAATACAGATGACGCAGAACTGTTGAATCCTGGCTTGTAGCCCACTCAGGGCTGAATGTGTGGGCCAGTAGATGAGCTGACTAGTCTCTAACCAGTATGGCACCAGTTGGTGTCAGGACAATTTACACAATGAAGGAACCCAACAAGTCAGCAACTGTGAGGTCGGAGGATGTAAATGTCTGATGGCATCTCATAGTGCAGTGCTACTTCCTGTTTCATTAGACAGTCACAAGAGTAACATGAATGATGAACAGTGAAAAAATGTTAAAACTGCTGGAAATGAAAACTGAAATTAGAAAAGGGTTGCGTAACTGACCGCATGCCCATATGTCCACTGGCTTGCCGTACGGGTCCTTCCTCAGCACCTCTGGGGACAGATATCCTGGAGTTCCAGCGAAACCTGTCACAATGCAAACACACTTCTGTGGCTTTGATCTGCACACTCCTCAGCAACATCCAGTCTTTGTGGAGTCGTGGGCCTGTCTGATCCCACAGTGACGACTAAACACTGACCGTAACGTGTCTCATTGTGCTGCTTTTTTTTGTTTTAACTATGCCTTTACTAGACAGTTTGTTATGTAGAATTTAGCAGTGTTTTTAATGTAAATCTAATATTCACATTAATAACTTCAACATGGGAATGCTGACAGCTGCTGTACAGTCATGTACAAAGAAAGTGCACCCTGCTCCAAGTCTCAACTTGATGAAGGAAAGTGCTTTCTTACCAAACCACGCCTGCTGGTCCCCTTGAACCTCAATGGCTAGACCGAAATCTGCGAGCTTCACAGCTGCTCCCTTCATCTTACTGGCCAGCAGCAGGTTCTCTGGCTGCAACGCACATGAGGTTTTCAGTCAAACTACCAGTTAGGGTCAAATTAGTATAAAATACAGCCAAACCCAATCACACGTTACCGGACACAGTAGTACGACTTCAATTTTATTGTTAATTTCATGAATTAAAGGGGGACTAAGATTTTTTTCTTTTGGAAGAACTGAATTTTTGCATAGCACAATATATCACATCTATGAACAACAGGAAGAAGATACGTGTAATTAAGGGTAGATGACGTGAGCATGAACCCGTCAGGAATCGTCTGCATTCACCGCCATGACTTCATGATCAGCAGGAGCAGCAGGACGTCTACGGGCCGCGCCAATGAAGTGTCATTGTGACGGAGCGGCCCGTCACAGTCAGCAGAAACCCAGTTCACTGGAGATGCACACCTACACACACACACACACACACACCTACACACACACACACACACACACCTACACACACACACACACACCTACACACACACACACACACCTACACACACACACACACACACACACACCTACACACACACACACACACAGACACACACCTACACACACACACACACACCTACACACACCTACACACACACACACCTACACACACACACCTACACACACACACACACACCTACACACACACACACACCTACACACACACACACCTACACACACCTACACCTACACACACCTACACACCACACCACCCTACACACACACACCCTACACACACACTCTACACACACACACCTACACACACACACACCTACACACACACACACACACCTACACACAAACACCAACACACACACACAAACACACCTACACACACACAACTACACCTACACACACCTACACACACACACACCTACACACACACACACCTACACCTACACACACACACACCTACACACACACACACCTACACACACACACCAAACACCTACACACACACACCTACCACACACCTACACACACACACACCTACACACACACCTACACACACACACCTACACACACCTACACACCACACACACCTACACACACTACACACACACACACACCTACACACACACACAATGCTGAAGTCATCGATGAGCTCAAGATAACAGCATATGAACACCAGATGTTACTGAGGGCTGCGTAAGTACATTCAAGTCTCAGACGGTTTGTGTTGGAGCTGACTGGTCCTCGTCGCCTTGCTTGTTGACAGATGGATGGATGTCAAACACTTGTGCCGAATGCCTTTAGGCTGGTTCTTTTTATTCATCAGCCTTGTCATCTAGCTAAACATTCGCCCTTCCTCCTACAACTCCCCCCACCCCCACCAATAATGCCGAGCTCGAACAATGGAAAAAATTGGGGCACAGAGCTGTGGTGAAAGCAACAGAGAGACATCCAGAGATAGATGGGAAGTGGCATAATAAGTCCCTATGCTGGCGCTGCAGCAGCCGGGTGACCTCGCCCCCTGTTACCATGGCAACCCTGTTTGCCACCAGCCAAAAGCATTTAAATCTTTTCCTCCAATTCTTGTTTTCCCTTCGGCGTGTGGTCCTCCCAAGATGTAAGGGAGGCAGAAATACGACACGTGCGTGTAAGGTCACATTTCTCCACGGCACATTTTGTTGACATGATTATGAGTCCAATAAGGATGCTGTCTTTAGCAATTTACAGGGATTACTTCTAATTTAAGAATGAAACATTTCAAATAAACTAACGCCTTGTTTTTGGGCCACTGTAGAGCAGAATAACCGAGTATAAACACAACATCAGCGCAACATGTGCGAAATCAAACAGATCAAACAGATGACTAGTCCACAGATTCCTGCGAGTCCGTCACGAGGATAGAGGACACCAGCAGGACAGTAATATATAGATTCGCTTCACATAAGACATAGTTTGAGGCAAGAATGAAAGAAGTCTTCTTGGTCAAAAGGAAAGACATTAAACAAAGGAGGTGGACTCCTGCTTCACCACTAGAGCCTGGCCTCCCTTTCCAGTGCGTAAGTGTGGTCCAAGCACAAGTTTATTTGTACAGCGCAGTTCATCAACAAAGCGCTTTACAGCGGCATCAAAACATCCCATAGCAGAAATCAAAAGCATGATTAAAATGTAAACATAAAAAGAAAGAAAAAAGAACAATAGATACAATCAGTGGTTAAAGTAGGATCAAGTTTAGAAACTTAAACTTAAAAGTAACAGAGCAGATTTGTGTCTTTGTTCAACTACTGACAGCAGGTGAGTCGCCAACCTGGATTTAAATAAACTGTTTCAGCTGATCTGAGTCTTTCTGGGAGTTTGTTCCAGACATGTGGAGCAGAGAAGCTGCAGGAAGCTTCTCCAGGTCTGGTTCTGACTCTGGGAACTGATAAAAACCAGATCCAGGTGACCTGAGGGGTCTGAAGGTTCATACTGGGTCAGGAGGTCCTGGACCATTCAGAGCTTTATAGACCAGCACCAGAACTTTGAAGTCTGTCCTCTGATGGACAGACAGCCAGTGTAGAGACGAGAATACAAAGGACAGATGATACCCTACAAATGCCAGGGCTGCCCACAGTGGTAAACCACTGGGGGCCCCTGAGCAACTCCCAACTGCTCCCCGGGGTGCTGGTTCTAGCAGCCCCACTAGTGAAACTAGTTGATGGGTTAAAAGCAGACACTAATTTCGGTGCATCGTACATACAGCGTGTGCACGATGACCACACTGACAAGAAAAGGAAAAAATAAATAAAAAATATACACCTGTATCTGTTATTTCCTGCTGTTTTAATCTACTATGCCTCAACGCCATGCTGCTCCATTCAAGTTTTATTTTGGTTTCGGTTGTTATTGCTTCTATGTTATGTTGCGCATGCCCGTTTCCCTTTTTTTCGTTTTTTATCTTTTTTTTCCCAGACATGTATGGCATAACATGATGCTTACTTTCATCAATGACAAATACCTGTCCTTATATTTTTGCACCCTGATTTGTATTGACCATGTCCTGAGCCGTGCCGCCTCTACACAAGAGCACAAACAAGATTCAGAAGTATTTACTAGATTGCCATACATCGGAGAGTTGGCTCACGTTATTGCTTCCCGTGGTGGCAGCCTGTGCAATAAATGAAACTCATATCAATGTCGACGGGACTCGACACTCAGCAGGTTGGACTGATGTGCTAGACTTGGCACCCCTGCAACAGCCCAACTCCTACCCTGATGTTTGGATCCATGGCGTTAAAGCCCACAGGTGGACGTGGGTTTTTCTGAGCTGCAGTAAGTTTGACAGTTGTGCGTCTATTGGCAAGCCAGACGCAGGTACTGTTTGCTCCTTTAAACAGATGAATAAAACAGGGGGTGTAGCTGGAACGAGCCATGTAGAGGGGCGTATTCCTTTGTTGTGCCTGAACTAGTTCCTGTGTTGCTTGATTTCTGCAGCATTTCTAACCTTTCATCATCTTCATTATAGCCTCTGTCTCTTTAAGGCCCCTCTTCAAAAAGGCCCAGTCTACTCCCATGAATCAAAGAAGGTGTAGCACAAGGCAGCTTGTACTCTCTGACTGTAGCACAATGCACGACCACAGGCCTTTTTCAAAGTTTTACATTGTGACGTAGATCAGTCACTGATAAAAAGCCTGGACTGCCAACGTCCAGCTTCAGGAGCAGCATCTCCTGCGGGACAGATGAGCACCTGTAGCGTGGACTGGAACTTGGCAGACCTTTTACATACACAATGAACACATACACAAACATAGATTTAAAAAAAATTAAATAAAAATTTCCCTTATTAATCATGCTTTAATGCAACACTTGAAAGAAATCCTTTAGCTCCAGATGACCTTTGTTTATTCAATGGGTTTGTAATAATTGTCCTCAGCAAATCAAGTAAAGGGTGAATTTCTAAAATAATGATTCTTATTGTTTTATTTTGTGGAGGTTGTTGTTGAGTAAAACATGTAAGAAAACACTGTTTACTGCAATGGTGCAGCATGAATGCAGTTTAGACAGATGCATTAATAATATTAATAATATTTCAGTCCAATGCCCTCGTCAGCTACAATCATTGTCCTCTTCATGAAACTCTTCTTTCTACGTGTGAACTTGACACCAGCATCAAAATACAAGAAGGAAAAAAAAAATCAATAAAAAGTAATACAAGTGCATCACTGCCACACTCTCTTAACGCTAAAAGCAGTTGTTTGTTTTTCCCCAATTATGTTCGTCTACTTACATTAAAAGTAACAGCTTCATTCTGCACCGCTGGACAACCAGACCACACCTACGTAAACCATCCAAAGTCGGAACTCCAAGTCTGAACTTTAATTTTTTAAAAAGGGTAAGTAAACAAGGTGACACAGTTATCCAGGTGTTTAAGTCTTAATTAAGGTTGGTGTCTTTATCCAGCACATCATTGTTCCAACTGCAGGCACACAGCTGCGTGCACGTTTCTGCTGGTGCTGCTGTGAGGTAAATCGTCACTGGCCGTCATTTCACCCACCAACCCGCTATTAATAGCATCTGGTCTGCTTTCGTCACTCCTCGGCAGTGAAGGAGGGAGGGATGGGCGTGGGACAGACAGCAGAGGAGGGGAGGGTTGTAGACGTACAGATGGCATGGGGAACCGAGAAATGAGGAAAGGTAAAAGCTCTTCTGTGAGGTGAGCGATGACGCTCATCCCACCAGAAGTGCATGACGTCTGTGCAGCCACGTGAACGCGTGGTTACACCTGTTGTACATCTGCACACTCTCTGGTCGTCACTCGTGCTCTAGTGGTCAGTATGTGCTCAGTGTTGGTACCTGAATGTGTCAGATAATATAAAACAGCTAATACTCATCAGCACGATAGCTTACCTTGAGGTCTCTGTGCACAATATCATGCTGGTGGATGTGACTGATGCTCTCCAGGATCTGACTGATGCAGTGGCTGCAACAGAAGGAAGGTAAACACCTCTGTAAATCCACACCAGCCAGATGACAGTGGGGTGCAGACTTAGGGAATCTTTCTGTAAACCCATCACAGCACGCCCGGCCCGTCCTTTGTGCAGACTAGAGCCCATGCTTTCAGCATTCAAATGAAAAGAAAAGGAAAAAAAACCCCACAAAAACAACCCCCCCCCCCCCCCCCCCCAAAAAAAAAAAAAACAGAATTAAAAAGGTGAAAAAGTGGTAAAAGAGGCGATAAAGCTGAATGGAAGTGCTAATGCCATCTACAGTGTATTGCTCACTGTAAGCGATCAGAGGTGGTTTGATCTTTCAGTCTGATGAGCATCTTTAAGCTTTACTTCTACACGACACGAACAAAAGTGTTTGGACGCCAGGAGCCTCAACTTCAATGAACAGCTTGACAAAGAGTCACATTATGGTGCTAATTATTTTAAATGCCTCTGCTGTTTAATACAAGGTGGCTGACAACATAAATATCATTTTGACAGATTCAGACAAATGTTTAATGCTGATGGCCAAAGACGAACAACACTGGAGATGTGGAGGAGAAGAACGTCTGCAATGACACCACACAATACAGATCTGATTAAATCCTGATTAAAGGCATCTGTGGTCCTGTTAAAACGCTTCTGAAAGCCTTTCCAGCATTACTGTGGACGATGTGACTTACTGACATCCACTTGGTGCTTTTGGAAGACAGATGTGGAGCAACTGAACGTGAGGAAGGAGGTGGACAGGCAGGATGTGAGGGAGAAGCCTCAGCATGCATCTGATGTCCAGTTAAAGATTATTTATTTTATTTTAATTTATTTAAAATAAAACGTCCATGTTCTTGAAAAGGACTGCAGGGCACATTCAGCTCGTCTCCTCCACACACAACCTGCACCCTTTATCTCTCTGATCACACATTTTTGTATAAATTATCTAAAGAATTTTAAACAGGTTTATTAACTTTAACATTTAGCAGGTTTCAGCAACATTTTCAGTTCTTAACCTATTTATTAATTTATATAGGTTAGTTCCATTGAGACAGAGGGTGTCTGCTTATCGAAGGCCGAAGGCTGTTCTGAAGGCACAGAAGGTGAAGCTGACTTCATTCAAGCCTTTGAGAGATAAATGGTGGTTTCTTTTCAACTGGTGCAGTTTGGCACCGCCGACACTGGCAGTTTCAGCCCTGCTCTCTGTGGACGTACGTTCACTTGCGTGCTATTGAGTGTTTTTGATGGGTGAAGTGCAGGTCCTGGTGCAGCTGCACGGACGACACCCTTTGCTTCCTTGCACCACAGACCAGCCAATTATTTAGGTTTGTTTTAATAGAGAAAGTGCTAAGACAGCGTTACTTTCTAAGTGTAATCATCTTGTGTCCATCCATCCTCCCACTGCATTAGCTCGGGGACACGAGGATACTGATTCGGTCCGTCTTGTCCAGACTCCACTTGCTGAATCTCACCTGAGCTCGGCTCCACAGACCACGCATACCTCATCTCATTAAAGAAATGGGGTTGTGACATTTTCACCTCAACGCAACATTACGGGTGGTCAGAGTAGTAACACGGCGGGATTTTCCACCTGTCGGTGGGAACAGAAGCGAATTGAGGCCTCGACCCGGCTTCGCTCAATGAAAAATAATCAATATGCTTTTAAATAAAACCCAAACTGATATTTTAACAGGAGGAAAACTACTTTCTGTTGCTTTAAAACAGCCACATTATGTGTCCTTCAAATATTTTCTGATAAAGAGCCACATTTAATCCATTAATTTTTTACTTGAGGAATAAATGAACAAGCAAGCAAACAAACAAATGAATCAAAATCGACATTTTTGGGAGAGATTGGGTTACTGAACACAGAATAGCCTAGTTCCTTTCCGTTCCTCCATCCTTCCCTTTTCATGGCATCAAAACGAGTCTCGGGGGTAGAATCACATGTGAGGATCATCGCTGTTGTAATCATCTAGACCAGTGTTTCCTGATCCTGGTCCTGGTCCTGGTCCTGGTGCTGGTGCTGGTGCTGGTGCTGGTGCTGGTGCTGGTGCTGGTGCTGGTGCTGGTGCTGGTGCTGGTGCTCGTGCCCCCCTGTCCTGCATGGTTTGGTCTTCGAGGGCCCCTATCCAGCATGTTTTAGATGTTTCCCAGCATCAGCACACCTGATTCTAATTAATTATGCTTATCAGCTTGTCATCAAGGTGTGCACAAGTCTGTTAATGACACAGTCATTGGTGTCAGGGTGTGCTGAAGCCGGGAAAACTTCTGAAACATGCTGGATTGGGGCTCTCGAGGACCAGGGTTGAACGCCACTGTTTTAGACGCTGCCTTGCACCAACACACCTGATTCTAATTAATGGTCCTCATTAGCTCGCCAAGCTCTGTTGATGACACAGCTACTTGTATCACGGTGTGCTGAAGCAGGGCCGCGTCTAAAACATGCAGGACCGGGGGCCTGAGGACCAGGACTGGGGGACACAGAACTAGACAACTACAAGTTTGCGGCCTCACAGCTCCAACCAGGTTTGTCATAAACTAAGAAGATGGTGTCATTTCTTCCCAGGAGAGTTTTAACTGTGTTCATCACTGGCATAAAAAAAACATAATTGACTGTTTCTTTCCCGCTGCAATCATTTCTTTAGCAGCTTTATTGTGATATAGTAAAGAAACCAACTAAAACCTGCCACAGTGTGGTTGAACCAGGCAGGTGATGTACTGCTGAGCAAAAACCAACTTCTACATGTAAAAACAAACTCCAAAATAAAGTTTAAATACACGGACAGCTTTGCCATTATTTATTCAATAAAGTAGATTTAAAAGGCCCGAGTCAGGTGGTGGGACGTGAGGTGAGTACTGGTACTGGCAGTGAGCACAAGCACCGTTTCTGTCGCTGAAGCACAAACTACATTTTAACATGCTCTCATAACTAAACTTTGCTGCTATTGCACCTTTAAACTTTACAACTGCTACAGCATAAACATTTTAAACAAATAAAACGATGAACATTTGTATTCACTACATAACTTCCTGACGGTCTCCTGGCGGTCGGAGGTGTATTATAATAACAACCCAGCAATAATCAGCAATAAACATCTACATCTAGCAGCACCTGGCAAACTGAACATGACACTTTTAATTGAATAGTTGTTTGTATACCGACTGAGCGACCAGCAGCATCTTAAGTGCATAACTACTGCACTGCACTCTGGGAAAATGCGGTTGTGTCCAGGGTTATTGTACTGAATATTTCTCATAAAACAGTATGTACAGGCTACCAGGTTTAACATGTAGACCATCTTAAATGTTACCTGGCATCTGCTTCGCTGTAGTACTCTCTAGCAACAATGTCCTCGAACAGCTCTCCTCCAGTGACCCTGCAGCGGCAAAAGAAAACCTTACTTGTCTTCTACCCTAACAAGAGTTAAAGAAAAAGATTAAAAGAAAAAAACATGCACGATACAGGAAACCTCAATGAAAGACTTTATAAAATACTCTGAGAGTCACTTGTTTCAGTGAATGATGTTGGTGATGGCACATCCTGTGTTCACTTCTGTGTGTTGACCTGCTCTGACTGGTGCTTTAAGAAGCCACTTGACTGGTTGTTGAGAATACAAGTCTTCACAAGTCCCATGCAAGTTCATATGCGTCTCTGTAGTTTCAAACGGCAGGAAAAGTAAAGCCCAACCTAAAACCTGAGCAACAGTTTAAGAGCTGTTGCCTAAAACCTGAGGGATCATCGGCTCATTTCTGCTCAAAAAATAAAAATAAATACTGATCAATGCAATTTTATTTTATTACGTGAAATCAAAGGTGATCCAGGTGTCAGAAACTGAATACGAGCACAAAAAAAAACTCAACACCTTTTGAAAAAGTTCAAAAGTACAATAACGGCAACTTCTTCACCAATTCTATCAACTGCACTTTTCGACTTAAAGGTTTGCAGTTATAATGTCCTTATATTAAATCATTATTTACTGAGACATAACAAGGGAGAAGAGTGACGGTGTGCATGTCTGTTAATGGGATTTACTTACAGGTCGAAGACGAGGTAATGGAAGCCTTCCTCCGCGATGCTTTCATGTAGTCGTACTAGGAAACACAGAGCACTCAATTAAAAATCAGCCAGTTATGTCAAACAACACTGCTCATCTCAGTTAACATCCATATGGAAAGAAATGCAAACTATTACTGTGATGGAAGCTTCTCTGGGTGAATATGAGTGAGGCAGGGCAGAGCTTACAGTTATACGATGACTTTTTCTATTAATAAATGCTGCATGCAAATTGCAATTACTGTTTCCAGCAACACTCCATTTCTTCATTCATCTGTAACAAAAACCCACTGACGTAAAAATCAGGTACGTGTGTGGAAAACACTGGGTGTGCAGAACGGTGCCCATGAGTGGGAAGAAATCAAAACGAGGCGGGATTTCAGGGCAGTGAACACAACGATAGTCAAGAGCAGAGAAGTATGCTCCTGAGGGTGCAGGTCTTCACTGTGCACTCACAGATGTGACAAACGGAGAACATGAGCATGCGCTTGACCCTTCCTACATGCTTCACGCACTCTTGCTTGTCACGCTGACTTTTAAGACTCTGGAGTCAGGGACGGCGTGATGTCTCCTCTGCTCTGATTGGACAGTCTCCTGAATCTAAACTATTAGCAGTACAAGTTGTAAACCACCTTACTATTTTAGTGGTTTCAGAGTGAAGTGTTATTAACAAGGAATAGTAGAAGCACCTGTAATGGTATCTGAACACAGACTGAGGTGCATCCAGCAGCATCAGAGTCCCAGTGGGTCCAGTTAAAGGCATTAACTCCTTCATCCTCCAGGTACTACATCAGCCAGGGAATAGTTGCGCACCAGGAGGAACCCAGGACCCAGTGCATCAGCGTAGATTTTGACAACAGGTCCTGATACCTAATGGCAGCCAGGGTGATGCTGTCTAGACTGTAGGCTGTAGTTCATGTCCGTCTCATGTGCTCAGGAGGAACCTGCTCTCGTCTGTGAAAAGCACAGGGGGCCAGTGTTGCACCTGCCAGTTCTGGTGGCAAATGCAAGTCGAGCCTCACCGTGCCGGGCGGTGAGCACAGGGCCCACTAGAGGACCTCAGGTCCTCAGGCCACCCTGGTTCAGTCTGGTTCTGATTGTTCAGTCAGAGACACCTCTCAGCAGTGACCTGCTGGAGGTCATGTTTCAGGGCTCTGCCAGTGCTCATCTGGAGCAGATGCTGACCCTGCTGATGGGTGAAGGACCTTCCACCGCCCCGCCCGTCTCTTGGAATCTCCTCCATGCTCCTGAGACTGCTGGGAGACGCAGCTGGACTGATATGGCAGGTCCTCATGCTAGGCAGGGTCACGAGGGTCTGCCGGAGCCCATCCCGACTCATTACAGGCGAGAGGCAGTGATTAGCCAATTCAAATATTATTAATTAAAAACTTGAAATTACATGTTAATGTAACTTTTTAAAAAAGAGAAATGTAAAATAAGTATACTATAAACACACACACATATATATATATGTAAGAGGCTGATTAAAACCCTGTTAGTGTTGAGGTGGATGAGTTTGCATTAATTTCTTAATAACACCTAAAAATGTTCTATTTTATTCTTATTCTGTAGGTGAGTCACATTTTGTAAAAAGAACTTGACAAGGGCTCCCCTGAGACTGGGATAAGAAAAGAGCAGCAGGGGAGAAGAAGAAAGAATGAAGAGGACGATGGAAAAGCAGAAATGAGATGGGATGAAGACAGACCAATAAAGCGCTGCGTAATATAATGTGATGATGCTCTGCTGTGTGTATGACATGGCTTACAGAGGACGGCGTGCTGTGATAAGACTTGACAGTTCTGCCTCAAAGATACTTTGTCATTTCCTTCCTTGTTCAGGGGTCCAGTTCCTTTTGTATATGGTTTAACATGGTGTAAACTGAAACAATACCCATGTGGTTTCATGTTTAAGAGAAACAGGGCTTTCACATCCGCATTGCATACCAAGAGCATGAATGCAACAAGATGGTGTTTTTTTTTTTTTTTTTTTTTTTTACAGTTAAATGAATCATCTGATTTGAGACTAACCATTGTTTCATGTTAGGACAGGTAAAATAAAAGGAAAAAGCTTCAGTTTAGCATATCTTCCCACATTATGTTCAGTCTCATGCCTCATGGAACATGCTGTTCCATCACCTTCAAGTCCATGGTCTAGGATTGTTCCCGTTGCTCTAGTCACAAAATGACTGGAGCACATGGAACAATCCTGTGACAATATTGCACCAGCTAGAGATACAGTATTTCCACTGATCTTTCAACAGAAACTCACCAAGACAAAGCTGCAGGACCATGCTCATTACTACACTGACTCTCTACCCAACCTGCAGACTAATCAGGGTGACAGAGACTGCAAACAGCACAGCAACACTAAAAGGAGGAGAGATTGCAGGGCTTGTTAATAACAGATGATGTAAACTTGAACATGTTCTTTTAAAGGAGCATATCAAACTGCTGTGATGTGAGTTTCTATCCATCCTATCTAATGAGATTTCACCTGGGTTACCTAATAATGCTGCATGTGAAATCACTAGCTCAGGTGTTGCCAAGCTACAAATTCCACAATGCATCCATAATGACCTTTTAAATTAAGAATTACTAAAGTGGAACATAGTGAAGCAGTTGAGGGCTGTGACCTCGGTTCTACCTCTGCAGACGTTGGTTTCCTTGTTGGTAGCACTGCAGATGTGTTGCACTCAGCTTTAGATGTAGTTGCTCCTTTGAGAAAGAGGGTCTCTAACCGTAGGAGCTTAACTCCCTGGTTTAACTCACATGTTTTCTGTTCAGCACTGTAGCCAGGCTGACAAAGAGCCACAACTCTGTTGAGCCGTGCATCCCTGCAGCTCTCAGTAGTGAAGACTTTATGAGCTTCTTTAGCAATTAAATTGTCAGAATTAGAGAGGAAATCGGCCAGGCCCTCCCGGCAGCGGCTGTGGGCATTTCTTCAGCTTCAGCAACTCCCTTAGGCTCTGACCTGACTCTAGACAGTTGGGTTCCTGTAGGCCTTCCTGGCCAATCCTGTTCAGTTTATACATGCAGCCCTTGGGAAGT
Source organism: Xenentodon cancila (assembly GCA_014839995.1). Taxonomy (NCBI): domain Eukaryota; kingdom Metazoa; phylum Chordata; class Actinopteri; order Beloniformes; family Belonidae; genus Xenentodon; species Xenentodon cancila. Next base: position 838,587 of record CM026208.1, read on the forward strand.
ATTATCCAGAACCACGGCATTAATGTTCATTTTTATGCTGATGATACGCAGCTGTATTTGTCTATGAAGATGAAACAGAACCATCAGACAAACTTCAGGTGTCTTAAGAACATCAAGGACTGGATGTCCACTAATGTTTTGATCCTAAATTCTGATAAAACAGAGGTTGTTTTTTGTGGTCCAAACACCTCAGGAAGGGATTAGATGGTGTTGTGATGTTCTCCAGTAAAACTGTGAGAAACCTTGGAGTTATTTTGATCAGGATTTGTCATTTAAACAGCATATTAATCAGGTTTGTAAAACCGCGTTTTTCCACCTCCGTAATATCACAAAGATCAGGAGCATCCTCTCGCAGAGTGATGCTGGAAAACTAATTCACGCGTTCGTATCTTCTAGACTAGATTACTGTAACGTGTTGTTGGCTGGATGTCCAAGTAATTCTCTGAAGATCCTCCAGATGATCCAAAATGCAGCAGCATGAGTACTGACAGGAACCAACAAGAGAGACCACGTCTCTCCAGTTTTAGCTTCCCTCCATCGGCTCCGCGAAAACTCAGAATCCAATTCAACATTTTATTACTTGTGTATAAAGTCCTAAACGTCCAAACTCCTGGTTATCTCCATGACCTGATGGTTCTTCATTTTCTCCGTCCTCAGAGTGCAGGTTTACTCGTAGTTCTTAGAAGATCCAGATGTAGATCTGGAGGACGGGTCTTCTGTTATCAGGAACCATCACTATGGAACCAACTTCCAGTTTGGGTGAAGGAGGCTGACACCACCTCCACCTTTAAAACCAAACTTCAAACGTTTGTGTTCAGTAAAACATCTAGTTGGTGTAAACTTTAGTGTGTCAGGACCAGTAGTCACAGCTGTGTCTCTCTACTTCCTGTTCTACCTGCTGGTCTTCAGCAGGAGGGTCCCCCCTTATGATCCAGGTCCTGGTCCAGGTTTCTTCCCCCTTATGAGCCAGGTCCTGGTCCAGGTTTCTTCCCTCTTAAAAGTTTTTTCCTGCTGTTGTTTATGTAATAATTGATCAGGGTCATGTTCTGGTCTCTGGAAAGATCCTGGAGACAACTTGTGTTGTAACAGCTATATATAATAGCTATATAAATTAAAATTAAATTAAAATCTTTGGAGATTGTTACCATGCTTTCTCACTGCTACACTTCCAACTTTCCAACAGTTTGTCAACTACTGTTGATCTTTTTATATTTTTGATGATTTAAACAGCTTATGTGTCTGAGAAGTCTTCAAGAAAATAATGACTGATATTTTTCAGCTGCAACACACAGCACTAATAATAATAATACAAAGGAATGATTGGTGTCAGTGATCATTTTCACAGTAGTAAACATCCCAGATCACAGATGGGTCTGTTCATATTATTGGAGTTTATATGAGCTTTTCTTTCAGAGTCGGAAAACTGTGATTTGTTGAGTTTATTCATCAGTTTACTTATTTTCTTTTTCATTTCTTCCAGGCAATAAACGTTAAGTCTCCAGTGAGGAAGTAGAGCCAATTGGAAAGTAACATAAGAGGACTTCTGCCTACATTTTAGCTGAGGTCACTGAAAACATTGAATTCTTTGTACCTTTTTTATGACAGAAATTCCAATGACACAAAAGAGGCTCACCAATGTTTGAATGTTTCAGCAGACGACAAATCCTGGCTTCCCGCTCTAGTTTCTGGTGATCTGTGAATAGATGAGAGAGAAAACTTTTCAAGAACAGTATCAGTGACTGGAAGACAAGTAATAAAGTGACTATTTGTTCTGCATGTGATCCACAGGGACCAGGACACCACCGTCAAAAGAAACGTGCCTTGGAAAACCTCTGAATGAGTCGCAGTTCAAGTAAACAACGTCAGCATCTGACTGGCAAATATAATGGCAGCACACATTAGGACCCGCTTTTCCTGCATAGCTTTTCAACATTTAGTTGAGGTTCGGCTTATAAATAATGCATACATTTGTATAGTGTTTCTAAAGCAACAACTGTTTGCAACCGGTAAAGTTGGTAAAATGACATTTTCTACCAAGCGACTTGATTAAAAGTCTTCTATAAGAGTGGAAGTGCAGCACACACGTACTGAACTGGCCTTTCTCCGCAAGCTTTATTCTATTCAGAAGGATATTTTCCTTTAAACCTGATTCTTATCACTGTAATAAAAAAGGAAGTCATCATGAAAAGGGCTGCAAAACAATTCAGAGGTGAAACCAGATCATAGAAGAGGCTGAAGCTGAGGTGATCAACCAACGTGCATTTGCACAGACGGCCAGCTACATTGAATGTGACCATCCACGGTGGAAGCACAAGCTTCAAGCACTTAGTGAAATTAGTCTTGTGGGTTATGCCTTAATCTAATCAGTGTCCAGTAAATGATTCTAATGACATGAGGAGGATGTCAGTGAAGCTGTGCGTATTTGACAGACAGATTGGTTTTAAGACCGATACAACACCTACTGCTGTCAAATGTCAGAGGTCTGGTTCGTCCTTGCTGTTCTGCCATCAGCAGCTGCTGTTTTCCAGGACAGATGGCCTGCTTACATGTGTGCACCCACATGTGTGCGCGTGTCATTTTGTGTGGCATGCAAGACGAGAGGCTGACACACCAACTAATGTCCTTAATTCACTGTTATGTCCACGACTTTGGGCTCAAAGATTTTGTACAGACAACGGAACAAATCCATGCCAGGACTATTTTCAAAATGTAGTAAATGTTTACAGAAATGTACAAATTATGTGGACAAATCTTGTTACAATTTTCTTAATGCTGGCATTCAATCTTAACTGCCGTGTCAAAAACACTTCAGCTGAATATTAAGAGCACTGAATTTTTACCATTCCCCTGTGAAAAATGACTCAACTAGCAGCTCAGATACATATTGTATAACCACAACGGTAAATGAGACGGTTAATGTTCGTTTGTGTCTCTGCCTCTGGCCCTCTTGCAATGCAGTGTAGATGCTTACGTACTTGTCTCTTAAAGTGCTTGTTTACACTATTTAATAACTTGAGGTGGGTCACTCATTCACTGGAACTCAAGATTCAAAAAATTCTTTTATATTAAAAACATTTCACTGTTTTCTGAAAGCACAGTACATACATACTGTGTATACATATACTGTTGACTATATATGTATATATAGTGTATATGTATACATACTGTGTGTACATATACACATATACACATGTATATATACATGTACATACATGTATATGTATATATACACTTGTATATATACATGTATATACATGTATATATACATGTATATACATGTATATATACATGTATATACATGTATATATACATGTACATGTATATATACATGTACATGTATATATACATGTACATGTATATATACATGTACATGTATATATACATGTATATACATGTATATATACATGTATATACATGTATATATACATGTATATACATGTATATATACATGTACATGTATATATACATGTACATGTATATATATATATATATATATATATATATATATACATATATATATATATATACATGTACATGTATATACATGTACATGTATATATACATGTATATACATGTATATATACATGTATATACATGTATATATACATGTATATACATGTATACATGTATATATACATGTACATGTATATATACATGTACATGTATATATACATGTACATGTATATATACATGTATATACATGTATATATACATGTATATATACATGTATATATACATGTGTATATACATGTATATATACATGTATATATACATGTATATACATGTATATACATGTATATATACATGTACATGTATATATACATGTATACATGTATATATACATGTATATATACATGTACATGTATATATACATGTATATGTACATGTATATATACATGTATATATACATGTACATGTATATATACATGTATATATACATGTATATACATGTATATATACATGTATATACATGTATATATACATGTACATGTATATATACATGTACATGTATATATATATATATATATATATATATATATATATATATATATATATATATATATATATACATGTATATATACATGTATATATATATACATGTATATACATGTATATATATATATATATATATATATATATATATATATATATATATATACATACATACATACATACATACATATATATATTATATATATATATATATAATATATATATATATATATATATTACCTATACTCCAT
>CM026208.1:842930-916913 GCA_014839995.1 Xenentodon cancila
ACAAACACAACCTACACAACACACACACTACACACACCCTACACACACACACCTACACACACACTCACACACACACACACACACACACACACACACACACACACACACACACCTACACACACACACACACACACACACACACTGAATATTGCTAGATGCTCTCCCATGTGTGTAGTCTGCTTTATTACCTTCTCATTCTCTCAACAGTTACAGTAAATAATATTCACAAAACTATTATTCTACTGTTGGTAAGTTATTCATCAATAACATTTCATTCCTGCATCTCACAGGCAGTAACAGTGCAATAAACCAGCTCGACTGCTGAATCCCCTCAAGAAGGTTTTTATATCTGACACCCAGCCGGGAACAAAAGCTTGACTCTACGCCTCCACATCCAGGATAAGTTAGATCGGATCAGTGGTTCCCAAACTTTTTCTGGTGGGCCCCTTTGGTTTATGAGAAATGATGTCCCCCTTCTGGCTCCGGGCCCCAAGCACGAGCCCGGTACGCCAGTTGGCAAGTGGCGCGTGGTTAAACTAGCAGTGTCCAAGCATTCATTTCTTCGTTCATTCAACCCACTTAGGGAACCACTGGACGGATGCGGGGTACAGACAACTACAACAGGACGGATGCGGGGTACAGACAACTACAACAGGACGGATGCGGGGTACAGACAACTACAACAGGACGGATGCGGGGTACAGACAACTACAACAGCAGCTGCCGGAACAGACGCACCCCTCCTGGTCTATCGCCGTTCAGCACTCATCAAAGAGGTTCAAAGCTGCCTATGTTTCCTTCTAACGCATGAACTTTGAACAGTGAATATACACTTGTTCTTCAATTCGTTTTGCCTTCAGGGCAAGAACTCAAACTTAAGAATGACAGTTTAAAAACTACAATGTATGCTCCATGAAGAAGAAGAAAATTACTGTTAGTGTGAGAAAAGAGGCTTACAAACAAGACACACACTCATTTATGACACGCACGCGCACACACGCGCACACACACGCGCACGTGCGTGCTGCGTGTCTGCGTGGCCTTGGATGCGTCAGCTATTCAGACAAGGGACAAAGCAGAGGACAAGAAAGAGGGAAGAAGAAACAAGATGGAAACAGGTAGAAATAATAAAAAAAGAAGACAAATTCAAGAAAAGACGAGCAATGTGAGGGTCCAATTTTAAGCCTCGTGCATGCTCAGTAAAAGGGACGCTGCCTCGCACCTCAATAATTCAACAGCGGGACGAGAGCCGCCCGCCAGCCTCTCCCTACTTCCCCCCTTCTCTCCGTCACATCACAACGTCTTACCCAACGCCAGTGTAAAAATATTCTCCCTTCACACTCCAACACAATAGCTGGCATGTAATTGTAGCTCAAAATAACATGACACGCCGTGTCCATGGATCAGGCGGCGGAGACGTGCGTTTGTGTGTGGGAGCACCCCCAGAGCGCACGTTTGATCAGACAGGAAAATGTGACCCGAGGCACATTTGTGCAGGTAAAATCTAATTGCTTTGCCTCCCGTCGGACTCAGGAATAGTGGCGTGAGTGATGCCTGCTCCATCTGACCTACATCGAACACGCGCGTGAAAAGTCTGGCATCAAAAACAAAAGAGCACCGAGGCTGCGACTCTGCTTACATGGTGCTTCCTGTCACAGCGGCGTGACTTTACGCTTTCTGAGTGTGATATTCCCCTAAAACACAATCAACTGGAGTTTACAACAGCATGTTGGGGACATTTCAGGGGGCAGGAAAAGAGATGTGGGAGATAGAATACGGACGTCTGAGCCTCGACGCCGCTCGGACACCTGCGCAAACATACTTTTTTGCTGCAAAAAGGAAACCCTGTTAAGACAGATGTGAAGCCATTATACATCTTCACATTCGTGTGCATATAAAAACCGACCGACACTTCTCATGGGTTCCACATCCCTACTGGGCCCTTTCATACTTGTGTTCTTCGCCATCTGCTCCTGCGTCTTGCTGGGACAAGCTTTCATAAAAGATTACACATTCAAAGAACCAACGACATTTCCACTAAGTGCTCAACAACATGGGTTGAACAAAACATCACAACCAGTTTTAAATGTGAAGTTAACTAAAAATGGGAACTACGACAGATAAATCGCTTCATACAAACAAATGACAAGTCATTTAAAATGAAATCTTCCTTCACTGCTCTGAATGCTCCGCTGAAACAGATTTAGTAGCTCCCCGATTATAATCTGAGCATATGTTTCAGGATGACTGTACATGGAAAACTGCACTTATAAAGAGCTATTAAAAATACTTTAAAACAACATTAAATGTTATGTTTTGTGTTTCTAAAAGATCCATGTCTGACACTTTATCTTGGTATACAATGTGTGTCACCTCCAGAACAGCTTATCAGAGAGCCACCAAGACGAGATCGCTGCCTTCGGTTCTCTAAAAGACATTTACAAAAGCATGTGGAGCCTCCCACCATTAAAGTAACAATAACACTTCCTCATTTGTTTGGTTCTTAGTCACTGTTGCCTCAGGCTAATCATCCATCAGATCACCAGATGGAGAAGCTCCATTCATCACTCCAGAGAAGGCGTCTCCACCGCTCCAGAGTCCAGTGGCGGCGTGTTTTACACCACTGCATCGACACTTTGCACTTGGTGATGTTTGTCTTGGATGCAGCTGCTCGGCCATGGAAACACATCCATGAAGGTCTCTGCACACTGTTCTGGAGCTGATCTGAAGGCCGCATGAAGTTTGGAGGTCTGTAGCGACTGACTCTGCAGAAAGTTGGTGACCTCTTCTCACTATGAGCCTCAGCATCTGCTGACCTGCTCCGTCAGTTTAGGTGTCTGACCACTTGGTGGCTGCGTTGCTGTCGTTCCCAAACACTTCCATGTTCTTATAACACAGCTGACAGTTGACTGGAATATTTAGGAGCCAGGAAGTTTCAGGACGGGATTTGTTTCACAGGTGACGTCCTGTCACAGCTCCACCTGGACTTCACTGAGCTCCTGAGAGCGACCTGTTCTCTCACCAATAGTTCCTAAAACAGTCTGCATGTCGAGGTGCTGGATTTTACACACCTGTGGCCATGGAAGTGACTGGAACACCTGATTCCCATTGTTTGGATGAGCCAGTACTTTTGGAAATATAGTGTATATCTAAAGTTTACTGTAGTGAGTTAAGTTTGACACATTTGCACGTCTGTGTAAATAGTTTTCTCTCTGATGTCTGCAAACGCATGAACATACATATGTTGCATTTAAGCTTTTTTCCCTCAAACAAGTGAGAGTTTCCAACTTTTTACTCACTATTGTAACATTTTTGACTTTCACTTCACTAAATATGCAACCACAAACCAGTTTATCTTAAACATCCACAAAGGTTTTTTTTCCCTAGAGAAATAGAGCGGGTCAGTCCAAGCAGAGGTATGCCACTGCCACAACATTATCTCATCTTATTTACTTCGACAAAAATGCACTTAATACAGTACATTTTTAATTACTTACTTAAAGATGAGCACACCTGGCCAGTCTCCAGCTCAGTTTGTATCAGTGGTTATAACTTAATGTACTTCTAGTACATTAAATTATATAACAGCCACTAAACACTAAAGTTGACATCTGGAAAGTGAATATATGAGTATAGGAGCAAAAAACCCAAAACCCCATAGATGCAGGCATAAGCAACAGAACATCACAAAGCTTTTAAAGCGGAGGTTTCTTCAGGAGTTTTTTGCGTAGACACAGGTTTAAAAGGCACAGATTAACTATGCAGCAGTGAGCATCCCTTCCTGTGACGCTGCAGAGGACACACGTCATCAAGACCAACCTTTACACATTTAAACGATGCAGCTAAAGCAAACTCAACATGGCTTAGTGTGAAAAAGCTTTAAAGGACAGAAACAAGGGGAAACAGCAAGCCCAGTTCTGCACATGACAATCGAATCACCTGCACATTTATGCTCATAACGCGCATCTTTATTTGTTTGGTTCAGCAACTCTGCACATGCAGGTGACACCACATGACCCAAGTATCATCACTGACCTCGCTGTCAATGTGCCCTCCCTGAGCTGCAAAGAGTACGGCTTAATCCTGCCCACGCACACACACATACACACACATACACACACACACACACACATACACGCACACACACATACACGCACATACACACACACACACATACACGCACACACACATACACGCACACACACACACACACATACACGCACACACACACGCACACACACACATACACGCACACACACATACACGCACATACACGCACACACACACACACACACACATACACACACATACACGCACACACACATACACGCACATACACACACACACACCATACACGCACATACACACACACACACATACACGCACACACACACACATACACGCACATACACACACACACACGCACATACACACGCACACACCACATACACTACAACACACATACACACACACATACTGCGCACACACACATACACACACACACACACACACGGACACACGCACACACACATACACGCACACACACACCACACACACATACACACACACATACGCGCACACACACATACACACACACACACGGACACACACACATACACACGGACACACACACGGACACACACACACCCATACGCACACACACACATTACACGCACATACACACACACACGGACACACACACACCCATACGCACACACACACACACACACACACACACACCCATACACCTACACACACACACACACACACATACACCTACACACACACACATACACCTACACACACACACATACCCTACACACACACACACACACACACACCCATACACCTACACACACACCACACACACCATACACCTACACCACACACACACGCACACACACCTACACACATACACCACATACACATCTACACACACACACCTACACACATACACCACATACACATCTACACACACACACACAAACACACACACACACACCCATACACCTACACACACACACACACCCACACACACCCATACACCTACACACACACACACACACACACACACACAACACAGCCTCCTGGGTTCAAGCAGCGTTTCAAAGTTGCTTTGACATTAAAGAGCCAAAGCTGATCTAATGTGCATTTGGTGTTTGCAAACAGTGACTATAGACTGAAGCATGAGCAGCATGTGTTAACTGGCAGCTGTAAAGCGATCCAAAGACGTAGCCAGTAAACCTCCGGCTGCCCGTGTCGCTCCTGTCAGACTCACATGTGCTGGCAGTGTTGGCGTGTGCACGGCACCAGCTGAAAAACTGTGAGCACAAAGATGGAACAGAGGACACACTAAAGAGGGTTAAGAAAGCATTGTTAGGCAGGGTACACAGTTTCTGGGGGACATCAAGCATGCCTTGATGTTTAAAGCAAAAAAACACAGGGAAATAGTGCACCCCGCCCTGCCCCGCCCCATCCAGCCCCGCCCCGCCCATCCAGCCCAGCCCCGCCTCTTCCCCCAGTGCCCTTAGACAACATGCCCAATCATGATCTCTCCTGATACTCGCCCTCCATCAGTGACTGGCTGGAGAAATATTTGTTATGGTTTCTGCTTGGGTACCAGATTATGAAAACAGGGCTGTGTATGAAGCCAGGGATTTTCTATTAAACTATTTTGAATTATATTATTTTATATTTTTAAATTGTTCTCCCAAGCAGCTATGGATGGTGAAGAGATTCCGAATGGATTCTGGTTTAAAACGGCACAGAATCGCTTACCCTGCCTTTAAGTGTAGAAAGGTTTTGAAACACCACACCACAAAAACAGCTTAAATGTTTTGTGGCATAAACTGTAAAAATTGAGTGTCTGGAAGTCACTTATTTCCATGTTTTGATTAAGGTGATGGGAAATGCTGTATAACTCATTAACAATAAAAGTCACATGGAGCAAAAATATACACACAGTAATATTACTATAGGAAACCAAACGCACTCTTTACACTGACGTGCCAGCTGCTGGTAGTAACTTTATGGACACGAGCTTGAGGCACATGTTGGCAGAGACAGAAAAAAGCACTGGCAGCACATTTCAACTCTGATTAAGGACACTGAGCACTGAAGGACAAGCTGATGTCTACTTGCATTTGAGCATGTGAAACTATGAACACACGGACCTGTGAACATATAATTAAATGCAAGACAGTAAGAAAAAAATATGTGCGCCTGAAGCTGGTGAGAAAACAGAAGTAATCTATATGTAAGCATGTTTGATAATTGTGACTGCGATGATATGACAGACACATGCACACACACACACACACACACACACGCGCGCACACACACACGCACACACACACACACACACACACGCACACACACACGCGTGCGCACACACACACACACACACGCACACACGCGCGCACACACACACGCGCGCACACACACACACCACTCTCAATGCCAGACAGCCTTCGGGATGAAGTGCCCCCCCCCCCCACCCAGTGTTGCTGGGTTACAGCTCTGGACCAGTGCCAACACAGCCCTAAAACGGCACGTATAGAAGGAACCAGTTTGATCCAGCAGCTGATACGGACATAATTCACCGATTGGATATTGGAATGACAACACTGATCAGAAACATTCAAGTCAAATGTCACTCTGAGGTCTACAAAAACAGACATGAAGTACGCATACGGTGTCTGCAACACACGAAGACTTTAGACGACACACGTGGTAATCACGACATACAAAACATGCCTGCAGCGACATGGTAGAGGAGATGCTGTGATGAACGTAACAGGGCGCTGATCTGATCTGCTGCTCATGACACACACAGAGGCTGCAGATCCACGATTCAGGACGTTCATTTCATTCCCTGAAGCAACAAGTGAGGCTTTGAAACCCAATCTCATCGCACCCAAGTCCCCCAGAGACACAGCAGCCAGATGACCAGACGCCAGTTTATTCAGACGAGACGCAAAAGACAAGAGCATCAGCGAACGTCAGTATCGGGCCATCACGCTCCGTTCAAAGGATGTAGACCGATTCCACATGTTAATATTCAAACAATGTGCAAACCTCATTGCTACATATGTGGAGAGGCTGCGTGTCTCACACCAGAGACGGGACGCATTCAAGCATTTGTCCTTGCACTGCTTTACAGGGTTATGCATTCTTTAACAAGATAAGCTAAAGAGGTTCACATACTTTAGTTAAAAAAAGAATGGCATTGTTTGTATACTACACATTGCTGCTGCGCCTCTTTACCTTGTGTTGGAAATGCTTCACCTGCCACTTAAAACACCCAGTCTGCTCTGAATGGGCAGCTGATTGGTCAGAAATGGTTGTGTGCAGATTTTCTTTGCATTAGTTTCTTGCAGATGTGCAAGAAACTAATTTAACACAGAGGAGTACAGGAGAAACCCCAAAAGCATAGTCTGATCTCTAAAAATGAAGGAGGCGTTAGGAGAAGAACATGAAAACTGCTTAAGTCACTGCCAAGGTGTACTTGTCCAAAGCTTCACCAGCAGCTCAGGAAGTCTAGTGATGTCGGTCTAGTCCTCTGGTCGCTGTGCGCCTTTTACTTTACTAAAACCACTGAACTGAACCAGAAGTTCCTTTACCGTCATCTTAACAGTTACAACAATACTTGAGGGTATTTCAGACTCAAACTAAAAGTGGAATGCATGCGATCCTTTAGACCAACAGTAACAAGCCAAAAATGGGTGCACACAAGAGCCAAAGCGAACTGGTCTGCGTGACTGAACGTGCAGCGGTTCAGCTCTGCCAAGTGGCCTCTGGCTTTTCAGGAATCTCGGTTCACAAGGACAGGACAGAGCGCTGCTCGCTGCTCTTAAGGAAGCGATCTGACTTCACTTAGCAGCCCACTGTTGGCAGCTTTCACTTTGCATAATTTCCTACTGCTACTCAACTGTGACCGCGAGCCACACAACAGTCATCTGATGCACTTACCTCTGGCTGACAGCTTTTTTGTGTTGATGATTTTAGCAGCATACTCCTGGCCGGTAGACTTCTTGACACATCTCCGAACCACAGAGAAAGCCCCCCTGGAACAGGAGAGATTGACAGCTGACGGGACAGATGACGGGTCAACTGAAACCACCTCAGACTTAAACACTGCTGCAGACTAAACACGTGCACAAAACACACGCACTTAAAGCAGAGTCACATGCATTATTAAAACAGTCAGATATTCTGCACAGTGAGAAGAGATCAAGTCGACTAAAGCGTGACAGGGAGGCAGCGGGCTCCTGAGGCGGCAGAGAGAAACGTGAGAGGGGCTGCAGGAGCACGAAGCCAGCGTGTATGCGCTCAGCCTGGCCGCATCTGCACGCAGACGTCTTTAAACGGCTGCTGCTGCTGCTGCTGCTGCTGCTGGGTGCACTGGTGGGTGGAGCAGCTGGTATAAAACGTTACAGCGTTGTAGCCGGGACAGTCACCGATACCCACGCGGCTTTCATGTTTTAAAGCTGGCTGCACGTGCAGCCACGGTTATCGGAGCGAACACCTGTCCGTCGTCTGTTTTACAGCAGACCTGCAGCCCGCTTAGAAATGCACAACATTTTATATATTTACAGACGAGGTTTCTATGGGTGCTGCCTGCAAATGTATCAACAAAGTTGGTCCAATAGGTGAACAGCTCTGCCCGTCTGCGCGACAGACAAATACAGCGGTGCGATGCACCTTTAACGTGCACGCTCCGGATTAAACGCAATCCTCCGCAGCGATACCGCGAACCTGCTGTCAGCTTTCCTCGTCTCCTCTGCGTTTAGACAGCCCATTTCCAGGCTCGTCAACGCTGGGACACGCGCACACAATAGGATCTGCAGGAGCAGAACGCGCACACACGCTCACGCTCACAGACACGCAAACTAAAACGCAACAAGAGGAGCGCGGCAGCGCTGCTGTCGCGGACGGCCGCTTACTTTCCGAGTTCCTCGTACAGCTGATACTCGTCTGTGAACCGGGTCGAGGTCACAACTGTGGCCATGCTGACTGACGGGAAGGAAACGGGATGGCGTCGCGCTCCGGAGTCCAGATGAGTCCAGGTTTCGAGAGGAGACCTCGTGAAGGTTCAGAGGGGAAGAGAGGCTCGAGCTCAGGCTCAGAGAGAGGAGCAGGGACTTGCAGGGGAGGGTGCAGAGACGGGGAAGCTGTAGTAACAAAGATCTTCTACGGCGCAGAGCGCGCACTCTGTGTAGAAAACGAGAGAGGAGCGAACGCTGGAGCGCGCGAGCGGGATAGATCAAGGACGTTCCGAAAACCCGCTTATGTTCAACAAGAAGATCCGTTTCAAAAACGCACTTTGGAAACACAACTCACTGATAACAATGCACACTTTTGCGAGTTTTCAGAAATGTTATGTTTAAATGAACTTATGTAATTAATCAGATCAGAACATCACCCTTCACTTAGACACTGGACAGAAAGTTATATATATGCCAGGTTTTAAAGCTATAAATAGTATTTGAAAAAAAAAAAAAGGCTAGAAGAAAAAATCGTCCAGAATATAAATTGGAATTGCCAACCCAATCACTTTGAGAAGATGAGAATATAAATAAAATAATTACATACACAAATAATGAAAAATTAAAAAAAATTGAATAAAATTAAAAAAATGAAATTTCTGCCATTAAGACAGCCGTGGTATAGCATGTTTTTGAAATATGTTATATTATTAAATATCTGCTCATGCATATCTGTTCATCAGGATAATTGTAGTAAAAACAGTCAAAATAAACAATTGCTGATAATATCTTCCCACAAGTCTAAATGTTATGAAAGTAAAACAGACAAAGGTGGGTATAGATAATGAATGAATGAATGAATGAATGAATGAATGAATGAATGAATGAATGAATGAGGTAATATGGATAACACCAACATATGAATGGACTGACATATGGATGTTTAAAATTTTGTCAATGTGGAGTCCAACTTACCAGAACTTTTAGTTTGAATCCAACCGTCACGCCAACTCATATGTGTTTAGGATTATGATGTTTATCTCCGTGTAATGTATTCTGTACTTTTGTTAGACCTACGTAGCTTTTTGATTTTAAATGTAAAATTTCTATATCTATTTATAGACATGTTTCTTTATGGAAGTACGTCTACTGTGCAATGACAGGAAAAATGTGCTTATACAATATATGCAACCTAATACAGTAAAGGTCTCATAAGTAGTTGTTTGTCAGTGCTACGGCACTGATGACAAACTGGTTTTCCACTTAATGTTGGCTGAGGTTGGGGTCTTGTACGCTTGGTTCAAATTTACACATAGATAATAATTCACTAATTGTAGTGAATTGTCCTTCAAAAATGTTAGGCTGGATACTAAATTGAAGCTTTGTATTATAAATGCAGCTGCACAAAAAAATGAACAATAAGAATAAGAATCTTGCACGCCTAGGTTTCCTGCATGACGTCTGCTCAAAGCAGAGACGACAACGGAGTGAGATATCTTCCTGCTGTGTGTTCTTTGGCAGTAGTGGTAGAGGTGGGATGTAAGCCACGCGAGATCTCTTCTCCTCTTCCAGCAGCTACAGATCGAGGTTCAGTTTCATGATCTCCCACTTCCATCTGCACCCAACACTCCCAGTGATGAAGCAGACACCAGAACAGCAGCAGCCGTCAAGTTATGCGTTGAAATACTGCCGCAATATTTTAATATTGGCACAAACCAAGGAGCTGTATGACTACAAAATGATGGCTCTGATTCCTGAAATTCTGGCTCCCAGACACAACGGGAATCACTTATGATGCAGAATGTGGCATTTTGTTTCACTTCTCTTTCTAAACGTATCATATTTTCATATTTTTCTTATTTAATAGGCTGCTGCAACCAAGACAGTTTTCTGAATTTTACCTCATCAGTTTGTAGAAGCACCCCACCCCCACCTCCACCCCCACCTCCACCCCCAGGGTGCTTTACGATTACAGACAATATGTTTTATGCACCAGCTTTCAGTTCTGAGCAGAAATAAAACACCTTCGTGCTAATTTAGGTCAATGAAGGAGAGCATTTCTTAAATGCATTCCTTCACTTAATACCATGCCTTTGTGCCTGCTGCTTCTTTTTAAAGAATACTGTTATTCCTACATCACGTTTACTTTTTCACAATCATGTTATTGAAAGTACTGAGGATAAATGTTTTGCAGTGTTTTCTGCCTGCATATAGTGTAAAGCGCCTCTTTCATCCACACTCAGCGTTCTTCTTCAGTCTTCTTATTTTAATGCCGTCCTGTGTTTTTATTGTGGTTATGCTGCTGTATTTTATGGAGCCTTGCTGCAAAAGCAGTTCTCCTCACAGGGTGATTAAGAGTTTAACTTAATCAATAGCTTCATGTTTATAGATTTTATGCCAAAGCACTATTGTAGAAGTGAGAGCTAGGGAACTGAAAGAGTAATGTGATGGGCTGCTTTGTTGTAAACGTTCATCTGGCCTGTCATTCGTTTCTCATGAAGACTAGTAACATACCCTCACTGCAACACATATGAGTGGGATTTAGGATGATGTACTTGATGATTTACTTGATGTTTCTAATTTCCTACTAAGACAAAAACCATATTCAGTCTGTAACAGATGAGATCAAATGAAATACACTCAATCTTGTATCCAAGACACTTTTGAAACAGCTTAAATCTTCAGGCCTGAGTGGAATTTGAAAAGGAGGTGATGGTGTCAAGCAGCATGTGGCACAGCAAACAACTCCACCAATCAGGAGAACAAAAGAAAGTAGATATCCAGATGAGAAAGCGTTAGTGACACAGATAGGATATAGGATCATGTTCAGCGTCGTTAAATATGTTTCCCTTTAAATGCATTTGACTCAGGACAACCGCCACCAGTACCTGATGTTTCACAGCTGTTCTCAGGTCAGTCATCTTCAAACTAAAAAAAAAGAAAGTTAGACATGGTTGCGAATCAGTGAACCACTGAACCACTCAACATTTTAGTCTCATTTTATTTTAAAGCAAGCATATATGTTTGCTTCCTTCAAATGTCATGAAACTGCTCAGTCTTTGATTGTCTATACTTTGGTACTAGAAGCTCGTGTCACTTTAAGCTGCTAAAGTATTACTTGAAAAAACAGTGTCTCTTTCACTGATAAAACGGAAAAATGTGTTGTAAATAGATAATTTCATCATATTACTGGAATTGCAATTTCCACCGTGAAGCATTAAAAAATAAAGACTGTCTTTGAAGCTGGGACGCTTTTTCTTTCTTAGTGCAATATTTCACACATTTATTGTGTGTAAATGCAAGCCTGTGCCCCCCACCTCCTGGGTTTACCGTTGCCACTGAACTGTGAGTGAATATCTGGCACAGTGTTTGAAGAGCACTGGCGGCAATTAATGAGCGTTTTCAACGCAGTAGCAGCTCCACCACTTTCTGCAGTAATTACAGGGAACTGCTCTGATATGAAAGCCTAATTAGTGAGGGTGCAGAGGCACCATCGTATTAATTGCTGAGTAGCTGCGTTTCTCTCTGATGTCTCTGTCAGACACGTCTTGGACGAGCTCAGCTACAGCAGGTTGAAGGCTGGAGTCCAATGCTGCACATCCAAACTTTACCGGCGTGACCCCTGATGAAGCCTGCAAATGGGGGAGTGGTGGCCTAGTGGTTACAGTGGTGTTGGGCGTGGAGGACCCAGGTTCAAGCCCAGGGCTGCCCACAATGGTAAATCACTGGGGGCCCCTGAGCAAGGCCCTTAACTCCCAATTGCTCCCCGGGGCGCTGCCCTGCTAGCAGCCCCACTGCTCACTAGTGAAACTAGTTGATGGGTTAAAAGCAGAGACTAATTTCGGTGTATCGTACATACAGCGTGTGCACGATGTCCACACTGACAAAGGGAAGGAAGGAAATTCATGATGCATTGAATGACCTGACTGAAAAAAAAAAAAAAAAAAAAAATCCGCCACGAGGTCTGAGAACGTTTTCTAACAATTGTTGCTCTCCTGAGAAAACGTAAATAAAATGACATCTGGTGTGAAATGTAAAAATGAAAAATTGTATAACTATTGTAAATAATAGATATATTGTTGGGTGATTGTGTCACAATCTCTCAGACTCTGCTTCCAAGTGTTTCAAGTGTTGTTTAATTTAGACAAAAAAAAATCTGGCGACTTTAAAATGAACTACAAAAGGTTCTCGTGTGTGGGAAGGTTTTAAAAACTCAATTTATATTAATAGTTCATGTAATTTCTAAAGCTTTTCTAAGGTAGCTTCCTAGGAATAACATCTTTTGATAAATGACCTTACACGAGTTCATTATCAGAAAGTAAAAAGAAGATGAGAACTGAAGAAATTCCAATTGTTCTTCCTCAAAAGCAAAAGCTTTCTCACATTGAGAAATCCTGGTGTCAGTCAGTAGAGTTTCCTACATGACAACCCCGTAACACCCAACGTTACCATGACTCCATCAGCTGTGTCCTCACTCTAACACAAACATGGATGTGATGCTGCGATACTGCAGCATGACTGGATGCAGTGTTTAAAGTTTCTCCTCTCAGCTCCATAAACCTCCACACGGACAGAATCCCGTAACAGCGCTGTTGTGGAGCCACAGAGGCCAGGACGAGTGACTCACTGAACAGGAATGTTTTCAGCTTGGCTCCCGGTTTCTTCACATCTCTCTCCTGCCTCGTGTCGTAACATCGCAGCACTTTCATGGTTTTGAGGTGTTTTTAAGTTGACACCCTGGAGTCAGACCTGCCTGTCTGCTGCTGAGCTGCTCCGGGAGCTCTCACAGCCCGTCAGTGAATCTTTTAACTTTTACTGTTTCCTTGGGATCTGTCCGTCATGGACAGTGTATTAAAGTGAATCTATTGCCTTTCTTTGTCAATTACAAGATCGCCACCTCGTCCCAAGTAAGCATTTAATAGCGCATCAGCGAGTCAGCGCTTAAAGGGCTGCAGGTTATAGTGCCAGAGGCTCGTTTCTGCGTGTCCCTACTGAGTCGTGACATTACTGTCCCGCTGAATGGCTGCACAGAAAGAACTGCATTAGCTGGATCTGGAACAGAGTACAGATTACTAGGAGATAACTTATATTTAAGAGAGAATCGTGAGCCTATTATGTTCAACTTGAACAAACTTGAACAAAGGATCTTAAGATCTGAAGTTAGTCCAACATTCAGCTGATTATACAACAGCAGATGTGACAGCTCCCTCCCACGTCCTGGATAGCAGCGTGTATGTTTGCGTGCGTGTGTTGGCATGACACCTCCTACGTAATTTATATCCTCTGACAGCGCCTTCTTTCTGCGGGCCATTGTGGTACACTGGGAATCAGATGTGTGGGCATCTGACGGTTGTCTTCGCCAGTGTCCCACAAACATGATGTTAATGAAAAATTTCCTCTGTGAAGTATTCTCTCTCTCTCTTTCAATTCCAAGTAGTTGTCAGGACACAATAATCATTACAAAAATTACCTGTTCTCAAAATGAGGTGTATTACAGCGTGCTGTTTGGTAATTTAACAAACCCAAAGTTAAGCTGTAAAAACAATACCACCTATTTGTTTATGCTCCTAAGACTTTAAATCAAGTTCAGGTCTAGACTTTGGGCGATTGCAGCACTTGTATTCTGTATGAAGAGGACTGTTTTTAATTTCCTTAATTTTTCAAAGAGAGAGGAGATGTGGGGTCCTCGCCCACCTCAAGCTGGGGTCCTCTGCCTGATCTTGAAGTGGGCAGGGGAGCGTGAGGGTTCTTCCCAGCATCCTAGGAACCTTTTTCACGTAGTGGTCAAGTTATTGCCCCCCAAAAAGCCGTCCTCATTAAAAAGAAATTCATTCAGACTGAGCAGATGCAGAACAATGCCGCTTTATGCGATTACACACAGCATGCCGACATCGCAGGATCATCTGTGACAGAAGTGTCAACGATAAGAACAATGAGTCGTGAGATCCACCTCGCTCTCCATGCAGAGCCTGTCTTCCCTCTTGTTTGTTACTTCCTCCGAAGGCTGAGCATCACACAGCACAGCAAGGTGGAATAAAGGTGCTACAGAGGCGTAACAAAGTGGTTATGTGAAAGGAAAGCGGCCAAGATCTCTGATGCGGTTGCAGAAATCTGTCACCCTCACAGATTTGGAGTCACAGGCCTGAGTGCTCCAGTTGCCACTGGCACCAATGATCCTTCCCTTTCCACATATGCCCACAACCTCTTTCAAGCCTTCGTTTTCAGTCAAGCTTCTTGTTTTTCTTCTTCTTATGTTACTGTTGCTTGGGTTTTCCACCATAATGCCCGCTTGGTTAGGCATAGACTTCACCAACCGATCAGTTTTCCATGAAAGTCGTACCTGTCTGCTGTCATCTTTGTAAACCCATCACCTGGGTCTGTTCTTGCGTTGCCATGATTAGTGCATCTGTGCTGTCTTTCAGACCTGATGCTCCTTCACCGAACTAGAGATGATTATGGCTGTGATGGCTCTTCCTTTGGTTTCTGAAACATCCACCTAGCAGTTCATCAGGGGACCATCTTCCAAATGTCTTTCTGGATCTTTATTGTTTCATTCTGGATGGTGGATTTGGTGCCTACGAGCCCCCGGCTGCCTTTCTTCTGCTGTTTGGCAGTCTCCAGCAACTCAACACAATTTAGGGTTTCTGATCCTTTTTCAACATTTATATCTTCAATAGGAACTAATTTGTCTTTGGATCTGAAATCCCCAGGCCGTAACAACATCAGCAAAATATGAAATACATCCAACTGTATCTGTTCACCTCCTTCTCACTGTAAGTGATCAGATTGTGTTGTATTTCAAGTGAGGGTTTCTCAGTAAACAGGACTTTTAAATCTTATCAACAAGCACTTCAAGACACAACATCTTTCTCCAGCCTCAAAGGATCTTTCTCTCCTCTCTCCTCGCTCTTTTTAAGTGTACGTCACAAACCTCAGAGGAAAACACGACTGATACTTCCAACTCAATATTCCAAATGAGCGAACAAGTGAGTGGGACGTATACCACAAAAAAAAAAAAAAAAGCAAGCGAGCGAAATGAGGAGGATGGTTTGCAGAGGGAATGAGCACGGAGCTAAAGGATAAAAGGAAGAAGGACAGAGGAGGGGAGGAAGAACTGGGGGAGGAGGAAAGTTGACCAGAGGGAGAAAATATGGTGAGAAGGACAGCTGAATATTCATTATCAGCCCACTGGGGAGAACTCTGCAGCCCTGCTGCAGCCGTGTGTGGGATTGCTGCTGACACCCAGAAACACTCAAATCCTCACAGTCTCTGATCGTGTCACACATCTAAAGGCGGGTGGTAAAGGACTGAGCTGCCACACACTAATGTTGGACCTGCCGCACCTCCTCTATCTGTTACTATCACAGTACATCAAAGTGCAGAGGCCGTCTCACCTGCTTGCAGAACCACACAGCATGGGTCTAGGCGATGGTTTCTCCAGATGAGTAACGCAGGGAACTGAACTCATTGGATGAGTCAAAACCGCTTGCAATCGCCCTTCATCTGGAAATATTTGCCCTGCACCCCACCAAAGTCTTTCAATTATTTATTGATTGGTTGATTTATTTATTAACTGTTACATTTTACTGGGCTTAAAACGTAGGTTCAACACGGCACTGAAATTGGAAAAAAAAAGTAGGTTGTATGTTTTAACTACTTTTTAACCATAACATGATTGACTGGGTAGTTTTACCTTAATTTTTTTAAATAATATTTTTTTCTTCACATGCATGTATTTTGCGTAGTATTGACACGGTGACATCCATTTTCTCTCACGCTTGCAGCTCACACTGCTGTTACCCTGAATGTGCTGCCAGTCCATCACAGTGCCACGCAGAAACAAACCAGCCACGACTCTCACACTGACGTTGCAATGCTGATTGGTAGAATTCATAATTTTATTCAGATTAACGCAATCACTTTCTGTGCATGTAATAACACACATGTTTGGATTCATCTAAATGTACAGAAAATACTGACAGTGGCATCTTCTGATCCTTCACAAGTTAGTCACTGCTGCCTGGACTGGAAATTGTGTGTCAGCCAGGGGTCTTTCAAAAGCAAGATGAGACACTGTGAGCTTTAATGTAAAGTATAACACCTAGGAACAAAATCACAAGGTGACATTTGAATCACCCCAGTGGGTATCTTTATGTCCTGGTAGAGATGCGACCTGAAGAGGTCACTGCGGGTTTGTCTTCACATCCATGCATGCTTTCTGTTTTAGTCTAAATCCTCTTGAATATAGCCATACGTGCACAGTGACACACGTGCACACATTGGTCCCTGTGCAGTCCAGACACAGCCAACGATCCCTGCTGCAGTTTGGCCACATGACAGAGAGTGAGTCAGCTCGCTCAGCCAGCAACAACCCCGGTGTCCTTGTCTGTCAGGCTGCCTGTTTATCAGCTGACCCTCCGAATCTCACTGTGGGTCCAGCGTACTTGTGTGCACCGTGGCTGACCTGCATGTTTTGTTTGTCACTCTTTCACATTCACGTTCCTCCAGATGATGTTTCCAATTTAAGACCACAGACTTCTGATGTTGTTGTGCTTTCAGAATTGTTAAAATCCAACAATATAAAAGGCCCTCAATGCAAGCTTTCTGGCGTTATTGAGAGCCTTTTTGCTCGTATTGGTCATTCAAAATAGACGCAGTCTGCTCATTTGAAGCATACTAAATATTTTTGTCCAATTAATGCTTCTAAAATAAACATTTAAAATAGGGTATTCCTTTGCAGGCGCGATCCAACCTTCTTGAAGAGGGCTCTTAATTTGCATAATTTGCAGTACTTAACTTTCACCACCCTGTCTTTCCTTCCATCATCTTCTTCATTATCTTTCTCTGGCCTCTCCAGGCCCAGCCAGGGGCTCCACACCCCTCCATGGAGTCCTGGGTCGGCCATAGGATCATCTGGGGGGTTCTTAGGCATAACAGCTGTCTGGTTGTACTCTGCCAGCCTAATGAGCAGATGCTTCACCACCTCTGGCCGAGCCTCTGCAAGGTCAAACCTCTCATATGGGTCAGCACTAACGTTGAAGAGCCACACTGATTTCCCCAGCTCATTGCGTCGCTTTTCAAGTTTCTGCCACCGTTCTGGAGCTCCAGAAAACGCCTGAGGTGGTATCCAGTCTCCGTCACCCACATTTCCTGTTAAGAGCTTCCAGTCACCGACCCTTATTGCAGCCCTTACGGCTGTATCCCAGATACCAAAACCATTGAGTACCAATGCCTTTTCATATGGTTCCTCAGGTTTTCTGGAAACTGGGTCGATATTGAAAAGGATTTCAGTGCGAGGGGAGGGCAGACCTTCACTGATACTACCCCAAACATCATGACCGTCAACACCATGCTGGGGCTGCAGGGCCCCTGAAAGCCCCAGCAATGTGGGATACCAGTCAGAGACATGGATAAGAGCCCTGCTCACAACTCCCTTCCTCTTCAGGAGAAGACTATGGACAAAGCCCACAGCCCGGATGCCACCTTCCCAGTAGGTTCCTTTGCCCCCCCTCAGTGGCCAGTTGCTCCCTCCTGACAGCGGCTGCCCACCGTTGTCAGATGAGTAGATCAGGACAGAGTTTCGATAAAATCCATGAATCTTCAGTTCTTCAACAAGCTGTGCAATTCCATCATCCAGACAGCTCAGCATGGCTGCATATTGGCGCCTGTGACGATTGCTTTGGGAATCATAGTGGTTCAGAAAATGTGTAGGTACCTGCAGGGGTGTATGTGCAGCCTGGAGAGACAAGTAAAGGAAGAGTGGTGTGTCGGGGTCGTGACTCCTCAGGATCTGCTTCACTCTGGTTTGACAGAAGGAAGATTGTGGGAGTCAAAGATATTTGACGGTTTTCTCTCTGTATGGATGAATTAGTTTGTTCTTACCTCTCTATGTAGAGCAAAGTGGAGTAGTTCCCACTCATCTCCCAGGCAGGTCTGTTCCCATCATGCAAGTCAAATCCACAAGCTTCGGCACCATCACAGCTCTGATAGGAGAAGTGGTCTCCACTACCAGTCAGCGTTCCCAGGAAACTCTTGAAGCCGCGACCCGTGGGCAAACAGTTTGGCCTGCAGAAACCCAGGTGCCATTTACCCACCATGTGTGTGGCATATCCAGCTTCAACCAGCCGTTCGGGTAGGGTGGGGATGTCCGGAGGCAAGCAGAGGGGCTGACGTGGTCGGATGATTGAATGTTGGAGTCCAGTGTGGATCTGGTAGCTAGCGTCAAAGGGAGATGATTATTATAACACAAATATCAACAATTCACAAATGATTCATGGGATTGACTGCTTAGTGCATCAAGCCAAGACTTTCACTTCATCACCTTCCTTTAATTGTGCTATAATCATTCTAAATTGCATACAGAAATAGTTGAATATACTTTAACAATATAGTAGATTCCACATGACAGTGTCAGGTCCCTTTATCTGCAACCTCAGAGGTTATATATATTTATGAGTCATAAATAAAAAGGTGTTTTACTGGTAGTAAAATCATGCTGTACTGCAATATACACATTTGATGCAGTAAGTTATATCTAGTTATGAACATGTCAATGTCCAATTTATTCAATATCAGATTTTATGCCACAAAAATGTGAAAGCAGTGGAACTGTGCCAACCTCTCTTTTTCTGCCCTTGCATAAATAAAACACAAGACGCAAATTTCATATTGATGCTATGCTTTACTTTAGATCAAAATGTTATGACTTGGAAACTCACCGTCCGGTTATAAGCTGACTGCGAGAAGGTGAACAGATCGGTTGGACATAATAATTCTCAAGTTTGACTCCTTCTGCTGCCAGCTGGTCCAACACAGGAGTGCGGATGTCTGAGCCATGATAGCCAATGTCTCCGTAACCCTGGTCGTCAACCATAATGAAGATGAGGTGAGGGGGTTTGGGCGATCCAAAGTCTTCTTGAGAGGGTTTGGGCGATCCAAAGTCTTCTTGAGGGGGTTTGGGCGATCCAAAGTCTTCTTGAGGGGGTTTGGGCGATCCAAAGTCTTCTTGAGAGGGTTTGGGCGATCCAAAGTCTTCTTGAGGGGGTTTGGGCGATCCAAAGTCTTCTTGAGAGGGTTTGGGCGATCCAAAGTCTTCTTGAGGGGGTTTGGGCGATCCAAAGTCTTCTTGAGGGGGTTTGGGCGATCCAAAGTCTTCTTGAGGGGATTTGGGTGATCCAAAGTCTTCTTGAGGGGGTTTGGGCGATCCAAAGTCTTCTTGAGGGGATTTGGGCGATCCAAAGTCTTCTTGAGGGGGTTTGGGCGATCCAAAGTCTTCTTGAGGGGGTTTGGGCGATCCAAAGTCTTCTTGAGAGGGTTTGGGCGATCCAAAGTCTTCTTGAGGGGGTTTGGGCGATCCAAAGTCTTCTTGAGAGGGTTTGGGCGATCCAAAGTCTTCTTGAGGGGGTTTGGGCGATCCAAAGTCTTCTTGAGGGGGTTTGGGCGATCCAAAGTCTTCTTGAGGGGATTTGGGTGATCCAAAGTCTTCTGTGCTGATGTTTGTACAGCCATGACCACTAAACAAGATTGCACCAATAACCAGGAGAAGCAAATAGCAGATTCCTCCCCTCATGTCCAGCAAGGCTCTCTAGGCTCTTCTACTAAAGTCTGAGTTTCAAGGATTTTCTGTTAGGTTTTCCAAGGCTGACATCAATAATTCCAAGTCCAATTTGCTGTAAAAAAAAAAAAAAAGGCAGATCTGTGGCTCCACAGTGCTCGTCCACTCGTCTTGTCTGTCCATTCAGGATGAAAAGTTGCTCTTTTATAGGACTTACTGTTACTGTGATGAGTTGTGGCTGAAGCGGTGCCAGCAGCTCTGGTGGGTGGAGAAAACGGACAACGGAAAAATGTTGGAGAGAGCCAGGGAGACCTTCTTTTTGCAGCACCTTGCTACATTCCTGCGTACTTTCAGGCGCCTCATTGTGGGCCTGAGAAAGTCTGGGAAACTGACATATTTGCCACGGGCAAATATATATATATAGTGTACTGTATGCTAAGCAGACAGCATATACAGTCATGTGATTTTGGCTGAAAGTATGAGCAACGTCTCAGACCTAAACAGGCTTTGTAGGGTGTTTAGGTCCAAGCTGTCTATGTACTAGGAATCAGCAGCCACTGGTACAACTACGTTGAAGCACGAAATAAAAGACGGCTGTAAAAATATTGCATTTTTAGGTAACAATTTCCTCAACTTTCCATGTATAAACTCCATGTACACAAAAGTTACCATCAGGGCGACATCCATCGTCTCAAGGCCTGTCGTGGCTTCACCAAAATAACAGCAGACCTGCACAGCTTACGGTGTAGACCCTATGCATCATCTGACCACAGACTGTTGAGGTGCTCAAATGTTTGTTCAGGAAGGATAGAAGCATATTTGAGTTAATGGAAAGTTCATGAAAAAAATGAATAATACATTTTACAATGCATACTCAAATGTTCAATGTTCAAATGTTCAAATAGTCTTCATCACGATCATCAGAGGAAGCTTTTCTTCTGCACCTTTACTGCAATATTTGGATCCGGTGGGCAGTGAAACATTGGGAGAAAAAGAGTAGTGAAAAAATGAAGCACAGAAAAAAAATGTGCAAACCAAAAATGCCTTTTGCAGGAAGGATGCAAAAGGAACACTGGTTTGGGGTCCTTTCGAGATTTATTGTTTGTGCCTTTAACTGCTAGAGATAAAAATGTGCCCCAGCATTGTTAGAGGAGGTTCAGAGTAAAGCACTTGCAGAGCAGGGCTCTACATAATCCACACATCACTAAACTATTTCATTAGGATTAGTTGTTGGATCATAAGTAAAAACAAATCACATATATCCTTTTATTCATGAGGCAGAAGTTGTTTTTTCCCCACTACTGTTAAGAATATGATCATTTAAAGACAATCTAAACTAAAGCAATCATTTGAAAACCTGTTACTACAATTGTTGTTAAAAATAGTGTAATTCCCGAGGGAGCTGCCACTCCCCATCTGCTTACAGCGTATTTAAAATCATTCTATAAATCCCTAATTAAAATCTTCAAACATGTCACAACATCCGGCTTTATGATGGGAATGAGTATCGACCGTGAGGCTCTTAGTCGTCACCTCGTTGCATCTCCTTCCCATTATGTTGCAAGGAAATCAATGCTTTACATACGAGTCCATTTCCTTTGTCGTAGAATCAAACTCACGTTGCCTCGTCCTGTGGGAAATTTCACAGGCTTTTCCCCCAACGGTGTATGATAAATTGGGAAAGTTGCTGTGAGGTAAGAATGAGCACTGGCTGGAAATACAAACTTCTAATAGAGGTATACACAGCACCAAAATAAAGGTGCTGGAAAATGGGATTAAAAACAAAATAGAATAAGAAATTTAGGACATGAAATGTTCGGTGTCTAAGATGAGAGAGTAAAGCATAAATAAAGTGGCATAAAAGCCGGCACTTTGTCCTGCTTTGTGGGGGCGTCGGGGTCTCAGGGTGTAGCCGCCAGTGTGCCTCAGGGAAATGTAGGGCGACATGAACTCTGCTTTACCACTAAGACGGGGAAGACAGAACGGGGTATAAATAGAAAATGAAAAATGTCTTCTTGGGAAGTACAGTGAGAAAGCAATTTGGTTCTTCCTCAGTTGCCTGAGAGGACACAACTGGGAGGTGCTGGCAAAATGCTATGACCCTCTTTTGTTATAATTTGCTGAGATGTATTTTAAATGCTCCCAGAGATTAAAGCTTGATGTAAAAAACAGTTTCAGAATTAAAAGATAAAATCTTCTGAAGATTGTAAGTGGATTTTTTTGGGCCAAAGTACATAGTTGTCTACAAAGCCTAAACCCTGAAGAGCATACTCCCTGCTTGACCCCAGAGGGGAATTCACTGTCTGCGTAAAAGGAGACTCCAGCCGGGTTTGTCTGAGTATCTGCTTGGAAAAGGCAGGTCTGCAGACTACAGGGGATGAGTAGCGTGTGTGATGTATTCATGACAACAAATACGGCGACTCACTCAATCTGAAAACACCCTACTGGGCAGGAGCTGTGTGTCTTAAAAAGCCACACTTCACTTCACTTCACTTTTTGTATGTTAAAATAATTGTTTTGGAATTATTTTAAATTATTTCATGCTCTGATTTGTAGAACTGTGCACAGAAGGCAGGTCAGTATTAAGCAACTGGATTTCCTCTACCTTTGTTCCTTCCATCAGTCTACGTGAGTCTCCGTCAGTCTACGTGAGTCTACGTGAGTCTACGTGAGTCTACGTGAGTCTACGTCAGTCTACGTGAATCTACGTCAGTCTACGTGAGTCTACGTCAGTCTACACCAGTCTACGTCAGTTTACGCCAGTCTACGTCAGTCTACACCAGTCTACGTCAGTCTACGTGAGTCTACGTGAGTCTACGTGAGTCTACGTGAATCTACGTGAGTCTACGTGAGTCTACGTGAATCTACGTGAGTCTACGTGAGTCTACACCAGTCTACACCAGTCTACGTGAGTCTACGTGAGTCTACGTCAGTGTACGTCAGTCTACGTCAGTCTACACCAGTCTACGTCAGTTTACGCCAGTCTACGTCAGTCTACACCAGTCTACGTCAATCTACACCAGTCTACGTGAGTCTACATCAGTCTACGTGAGTCTACGTGAGTCTACGTCAGTCTACGTGAGTCTACGTCAGTCTACACCAGTCTACGTCAGTTTACGCCAGTCTACGTCAGTCTACACCAGTCTACACCAGTCTACTTCAGTTTACGCCAGTCTACGCCAGTCTACATCAGTCTACGCCAGTCTACACCAGTCTACATCAGTCTACACCAGTCTACATCGGTCTACATCAGTCTACGTCAGTCTACATTAGTCTACGCCAGTCTGC
This sequence comes from Xenentodon cancila, assembly GCA_014839995.1. Lineage (NCBI taxonomy): Eukaryota > Metazoa > Chordata > Actinopteri > Beloniformes > Belonidae > Xenentodon > Xenentodon cancila. The sequence goes on from CM026208.1 coordinate 866,760, forward strand.
GTCACACTACACCAGTCTATGTCAGTCTACACCAGTCTACACCAGTCTACGTCAGTCTACATCAGTCTATGTCAGTCTACATCAGTCTACACCAGTCTAAGTCAGTCTACGTCAGTCTACGTCAGTCTACACCAGTCTACGTCAATTTACGCCAGTCTACGCCAGTCTACATTGGTCTACATCAGTCTACGTCAGTCTACATCAGTCTACACCAGTCTACACCAGTCTACGTCAGTCTACGTCAGTTTACGCCAGTCTACATCAGTCTACATCAGTCTATGTCTGTCTACACCAGTCTACATGAGTCTACGTGAGTCTACGTCAGTCTACACCAGTCTACGTCAGTCTACGTCAGTCTACAACAGTCTACATCAGTGTACTTCAGTCTACGTGAGCCTACGTCAGTCTACATCAGTCTACGTCAGTCTACTGGGCAGGAGCTGTGTGTCTTAAAAAGCCACACTTCACTTCACTTCACTTTTTGTATGTTAAAATAATTGTTTTGGAATTATTTTAAATTATTTCATGCTCTGATTTGTAGAACTGTGCACAGAAGGCAGGTCAGTATTAAGCAACTGGATTTCCTCTACCTTTGTTCCTTCCATCAGTCTACGTGAGTCTCCGTGAGTCTCCGTCAGTCTACGTGAGTCTACGTGAGTCTACGTCAGTCTACGTGAATCTACGTCAGTCTACGTGAGTCTACGTCAGTCTACACCAGTCTACGTCAGTTTACGCCAGTCTACGTCAGTCTACACCAGTCTACGTGAGTCTACGTGAGTCTACGTGAGTCTACGTGAATCTACGTGAGTCTACGTGAGTCTACGTGAGTCTACGTCAGTCTACGTCAGTCTACGTGAATCTACGTGAGTCTACGTGAGTCTACACCAGTCTACGTGAGTCTACGTGAGTCTACGTCAGTGTACGTCAGTCTACGTCAGTCTACACCAGTCTACGTCAGTTTACGCCAGTCTACGTCAGTCTACACCAGTCTACATCAGTCTACACCAGTCTACATCGGTCTACATCAGTCTACGTCAGTCTACGTTAGTCTACGCCAGTCTGCGTCACACTACACCAGTCTATGTCAGTCTACACCAGTCTACACCAGTCTACGTCAGTCTACATCAGTCTATGTCAGTCTACATCAGTCTACACCAGTCTACGTCAGTCTACGTCAGTCTACGTCAGTCTACACCAGTCTACGTCAATTTACGCCAGTCTACGCCAGTCTACATTGGTCTACATCAGTCTACGTCAGTCTACATCAGTCTACACCAGTCTACACCAGTCTACGTCAGTCTACGTCAGTTTACGCCAGTCTACATCAGTCTACATCAGTCTATGTCAGTCTACACCAGTCTACATGAGTCTACGTGAGTCTACGTCAGTCTACACCAGTCTACGTCAGTCTACGTCAGTCTACAACAGTCTACATCAGTGTACTTCAGTCTACGTGAGCCTACGTCAGTCTACATCAGTCTACGTCAGTCTACGTCAGTTTACACCAGTCTACACTAGTATACATCGGTCTACATCAGTCTACGTCAGTCTATGTCAGTCTACACCAGTCTACGTCAGTCTACGTCAGTCTACGTCAGTCTACACCACTCTACGTCAGTCTACATCAGTCTACACCAGTCTACGTCAGTCTACACCAATCTACATCAGTCTACATCATTCGACGTCAGTCTACATCAGTCTACGCCAGTCTACACCAGTCTACATCAGTCCACATCAGTCTACGCCAGTCTACGTCAGTCTACGTCAGTTTGTATCAGTCTACGCCAGTCTACGACAGTCAACATCAGTCTACAACAGTCTTTGTCAGTCTACGCCAGTCTACGTCAGTTTATATCAGTCTACGCCAGTCTACGCCAGTCTACGTCAGTCTACATCAGGCTACGCAAGTCTACACCAGTCTACATCAGTCTACACCAGTCTACACCAGTCTACATCAGTCTACATCAGTCTACATCAGTCTACATTAGTCTACACCGGTCTGCGTCACACTACACCAGTCTATGTCAGTCTACACCAGTCTACACCAGTCTACATCAGTCTACACCAGTCTACATCAGTCTACACTAGTCTACACCAGTCTACATCAGTCTACATCAGTCTACATCAGTCTACGTCAGTCTATATTAGTCTACGCTGGTCTGCGTCACACTACACCAGTCTATGTCAGTCTACACCAGTCTACACCAGTCTACACCAGTCTACATCAGTCTACGTCAGTCTACATTAGTCTACGCCGGTCTGCGTCACACTACACCAGTCTATGTCAGTCTACACCAGTCTACACCAGTCTACATCAGTCTACACCAGTCTACATCAGTCTACACTAGTCTACACCAGTCTACACCAGTCTACGTCAGTCTACACTAGTCTACATCAGTCTACACTAGTCTACACCAGTCTACACCAGTCTACATCGGTCTACATCAGTCTACGTCAGTCTACACCAGTCTACGCCGGTCTGCGTCACACTACACCAGTCTACATCAGTCTACATCAGTCTACATCAGTCTACATTAGTCTACACCGGTCTGCGTCACACTACACCAGTCTATGTCAGTCTACACCAGTCTACACCAGTCTACATCAGTCTACACCAGTCTACATCAGTCTACACTAGTCTACATCAGTTCACACCAGTCTACATCAGTCTACACTCGTCTACATCAGTTCACACCAGTCTACATCAGTCTACACTCGTCTACACCAGTCTACACCAGTCTACATTAGTCTACACCAGTCTACATCAGTCTACACCAGTCTACATCAGTCTACACTAGTCTACACCAGTCTAAAGCAGTCTACACTAGTCTACATCAGTCTACACTAGTCTACACCAGTCTACATCAGTCTACATCAGTCTACATCAGTCTACGTCAGTCTATATTAGTCTACGCCGGTCTGCGTCACACTACACCAGTCTATGTCAGTCTACACCAGTCTACACCAGTCTACACCAGTCTACATCAGTCTACGTCAGTCTACATTAGTCTACGCCGGTCTGCGTCACACTACACCAGTCTATGTCAGTCTACACCAGTCTACACCAGTCTACATCAGTCTACACCAGTCTACATCAGTCTACACTAGTCTACACCAGTCTACGTCAGTCTACACCAGTCTACATCAGTCTACACTAGTCTACACCAGTCTACACCAGTCTACATCGGTCTACATCAGTCTACGTCAGTCTACACCAGTCTACGCCGGTCTGCGTCACACTACACCAGTCTATGTCAGTCTACACCAGTCTACACCAGTCTACATCAGTCTACGTCAGTCTACATCAGTCTGCGGCAGTCTACACCAGTCTACACCAGTCTACACCAGTCTACGTCAGTCTACATCAGTCTACACCAGTCTACATCAGTCTACACTAGTTTACACCAGTCTACACCAGTCTACATCTGTCTACACTAGTCTACACTAGTCTACACAAGTCTACACCAGTCTACACCAGTCTACATCAGTTTACACTAGTCTACACCAGTCTACATCAGTCTACACTAGTCTACATCAGTTCACACCAGTCTACATCAGTCTACACTCGTCTACATCAGTTCACACCAGTCTACATCAGTCTACACTCGTCTACACCAGTCTACACCAGTCTACATTAGTCTACACCAGTCTACATCAGTCTACACCAGTCTACATCAGTCTACACTAGTCTACACCAGTCTAAAGCAGTCTACACTAGTCTACATCAGTCTACACTAGTCTACATCAGTCTACACTAGTCTACACCAGTCTACATCAGTCTACACTAGTCTACACCAGTCTACATCAGTTCACACCAGTCTACACCAGTCAAGAAATCTCACATTGCTTAACCCTGAATACAAGGGCAGCTTTCTAGTATAATTGTGCACAAATATGCATTACAACAATATATTTCTTTATGAGAAATATAATTTGTAAATTCAGTTACAATGACTGATGTAGTGAAAGAAGATGAAAGTGAAAGTTACCATCATAACCTACTTTGGAATTAAGACTATGGTACTTGCAAGTATCATCTATTGTAGCTCAGTTATAGAAAGAAAGAGAGGGAGGACACCTTAACTTTATGGTATCACAGAGTAGTAATATTTAATACTGCTGATGAGTGGCTGATTGATCTGTAGAAAACTATAAACTAAGAAAACATGAAAAGAAAAACAAATGAGCTAGAACTATAAGGCAACAGATGTGGATTTAAACACTAACAACTGTCCTTTAACAAGACAGACACATCAATTTAAAAGATTACAGTAACATGATATTGCTTTCACAACATCACAACATCAGCAAATCAAAATTTAATTTTTTCCCAAATGGCAGAGCATCCACTAATGACATGGCTGGAGGTTCGATCTAGAGCTTCAGTTGGTTCCTGTCTGAGCTGGTCAGACAAGTGAGTCACACAGTAGGTCACTGCCATTTGTGAACCTCTTGGTCATATTCCAGAAGGTTCAGGTAAATTTTGTACAAGTTGATGACTTAAGAAGAAACCAGTGGAGCATCAACGTTATTTCAATTATTTCTCTAATCATGATATAAAACTTTATCGTTTGATACCCCTCAAAGGTTTGAAACAGGGCAACTAGACTTCCTGTTCTTTTCTTCTTGAAGATTTTCCCCCCTTTGAATGTGAAGATTTCATCAATTCAAAATTAACACTTTGCCATGTGATATCTCTAGTAAGCATGGAGACATGTCATCTTAATTTTTCTTATCAAACCTCCATCAATATGCATATGCTTAACTTAACCAGCACAAAAATCCCTCCCTAAGTGCCATGGATCTGCTCGCTGCCTTCAACACCGACTATCTGAATGGCTTGCAGTGTGGCCCTCAGGGTCCTGACTTTTTGTGCTTGTTTAATGGCTGATAAGGCATGCGCACATGCGTGAAATGGCGAGCACCTTCTCGTGTCGCTGTTCCACCTCTTGAGAAATGTTGACATTATACAAAACCATGCTGTCTAGTAACATAAAAATGCTCTGTCAGTTTGTATTACATCAGTGGATTTTTGTTTTTGGGTGTATGCACTGTAGCACTGTAAACAGCATAACTGGTTTTTTTCCTGTTGGATTTTGTGACATAATCATTTTAAAATAAATTTGTTTGGTTGATTAAAGAAATCAGTAATGAAACAGACATCCGTTACTCTGAAACTATACGCTAGCCCAGTGTTTCTCAACCCTGGTCCTCAGGGCCCACTGTCCTGCAGGTTTTAGATGTCTCCTTGCACCAACACACCGGATTCTAATCAACAGTCCTCATCAGCGTGTCATCAAGGTCTGGACAACTCTACTACTTGTATCACGGTGTGCTGAAGCAGGGGAGCATCTAAAACCTGTAGGACAGAGGGCCCCGAGGACCAGGGTTGAGAAACACTGCGCTACACACAAACACACGGTGCACTATAAGAGTAGGTGTTTGTCTCCCGTCTGGCAGACGGTGGAGTCTGAGATATCAAACAGACGTCATCACTCCCACCAGGTCTGAAGGTGACACTGATAGAGACGCAGCCTCTGCCGCTCCTGAAATACTTGATGATCATTTTCCAGCTGGCAGAAACTCAATCCACTCCCTATTCTCTTATCCTCACGCTGGTGATGGATTGATAAGATGAGGGCGAGGCGGTGGAAGACCACTTGGTCTCATCACATGAAACAAACCACTCACACAGAAGATACTGATGGTCTTGTGTCAAATTGACAAACTTTTGCTAAACTTTTCCTCTGAGGCCTTCTTACTCCTCACAGCACCTTACTGGGTGGGCCGGTCCGCCTGATCAGACATTTCCCCCGAGGAGTCGATGCTGGTTTTAACTTGCAGGAAATAAGATGGATTACGCAATCCTGTAGAGTGATAACAGCCAGAAGAAAGTGCCACCACAAGGACCACAAGAGTAAAGCAGACAAACTACTAATTGCATTGCACTTTTTTAGCTTTCTTTACTAAGATTACTTTTGTTGTGAACTGGCACTTGTAAAAAGAAAATGAATAATAATAAAAATAATAATAATTGAAAAAAAGAGCAGGATATATCATCATAGAAAATGATGTGTTATAAGATCTATTTGAAGTTATGGGTGAACGATAAGTGTGTTGCTTCTTTCTCAGAGGTCAGCCACGGGAGGGAAAATCGTGACCCTCTTGCCAATGCTCCATCACCTTCAACGAAAGGATTTTTGCTGCTTTTAGAGAGATGTTTTTAAAAAGGTTGCATAGAATACAATGAATTTTGTTGCAGCAATCACGTTCCCCACACTCCAACATGGAAGCGTTCTTGCTTAACAATCAACTCATTTGCACGGCCACTGAAAATGTAACATGGACCACATGTGCATGTAACACAGAGCTCACATGACAGCAGACTGTCGATGTGGTTTGACCGTTACTTGACCACATTTGGAAACATAAGGCCACTTATGCATCCTGCTTCAACCAGCGGTGCAGTTTCAGTGAAGAAGAACAGTGTGTCTTATATGATAATAATAATCAACCACAGAAAACACAGTGAGAATGCACACTGCACATTTTCTCTCATCAGTAATTATTTACTGGTTCTCCAAAAACCTCAAAGTGTTTGTATCAGTGGAACAAGAGTTGTAATGAGGGTACTGAGCAACTAGATGAGACATCGAATTTAACAGGCATTTAGAATATCAATAAATACATACTGATCAACAAAAAAAAAAATTTAGATCAGGTTGATTTCCAGATTAGTTCACATGAGCCTAGTTTTCCAGACTAGAGCACAAAGTGGGGAGAGATCCTGTCATAGCACCAGTGTTGGACCCTGTGGTCTGATTATGTATGTTGTATAACGCTTTGACCAGTCTGAGCTTAGTCAGAGTGACCTGTTGTGTAACATATTTTTAGACAGATGGCCGGGACCATTGCTTAGTGTGTTTAGAGGTGTGTTTACCTCACTGGATGTGAGGGTGCCACCTGGCACAATGCCGCATCTGTCCTGTGCAGCAGATGACACAGGAATCAACCCTCCCCCAGGACAGTGGGAGTCCTGAGAGAGGTGCAGTATGGTCTGTGACAAACTGAGGTCCTGAGTTCAGCACTTCGGTGACGCAACCTGAATTACCCAGAAGAAACAAACAACCACACAAACAAACAAGTGATTGCAGACAGAGAACACGACATCTTCTGTACCAACTAGAAATGTCTGTTGTGAAGACGTGACAGTATTAGAAAGTGTCTGAGACACTGAGGCAAACCTTTACAATCAACATAAAATCAAGTGTTTGAATGTGTTTTATAGGACTGGATACTGCATGAAAAACTCAAAGAACACACACTATGCTTTTTTGCAGACCTTCCCTTCCCTTTTACCATGTTATACAACTTTTTTGTGCATCTAAGAGGTGTTTAAATTCACAAAATCTACAGTTCACCCAACATATCTGTGGAAATGTTCTCCCACAGATGAACCTGCTTTTCTTCTGCTACTACAGACCCCATATATTCATAATTTGTCTCCAGTGGTTAGTTTGTCAATCCTCAAACAAACAATAAGAGGATGTCTTGAGCTCCATTATTTTTTTAATAATCAGCCAACCAATCAGACCAAACTGGGTATTTTGGGAGTGGAAATTGTGTTTTGACAAAGGATCTTTTCCTGAAGTTTTTGGCCATTTCATCCTTTCAGCTTTGCATTTTCCCTGCAGGGGCCACAGACGTGTTAATAATAATAAACACAATATTCAAACTCAGTCACTAATGCACGTTTCAGTGACTGGGCTTGACAATTAAAAGAGACAGAAAGCAGAGAGCACAAAGACAAAAACACCTCTTGGTGCTAAGAGTGGTCTGAACGTTTGAAAGAAATACTTGAAACAAAGTTAAAGTTGACTTGAAAAAGCTGCAGCAAAACTTTGGGGACAAATGAAATGTTTTAATGAAAATGAGAGCAAGTTAAAGAAACATGGTCAAAAACTAAGAATGAGCTTAATATGGGATCTTTAAGTTGTGTGAATACACGCAGAATGCTGTAATTCCTAAAACATATACAAGGTAACCAAAAATCTATTTAAAATCAATGCGGATCTCAGTTAAAGCCCTTAAGTGAACTCTGTTAAAGATGGAATAGTAAACTGTTGGGGGCAACAACAGAATTCCTCACAAATGGAACGAAGCACCAAGAGATATAAACAACACGGGAGCGTGAATGGACGGCAGACAATGAATGCACTGGCTAATCTTCATTAATTAAACACAGTTTTATTTCATCACAAAGCAAATCTTTGCCTTTTGGGACTTCTGTGTTTTATGCAGCAGACAATATATATATATATATATATATATATATATATATATATATATATATATATATATATATATATATATATATATATATATATATATATATATATATATATATATATATATATATATATAGTGGAGCAACATTGGCACAGCATTGCAACCAACAGTAGCCACTCCTTCCTATTTCTGAGTCTGTTGCCAAGTTACATTAGATTTAGCAGACACTTTCATCCGAAGCGATTTACAGCAGAGGGATGCAGTCAAGCCACGGTAACATAAGAGGGCATAAAACAAGTGCAGCTGACATTTGAGTGCCGTTCAGGAAGTTAAAGCAGTTCACAACAGACGGAGGAAACTCCTTCTTGAACGTGAAGGGGGACGACTGCTCTTGTGGTCCCTTGTAACTTGTTCCACCATTGAGGAACCACATGGGAGACTGAGATCTTGTGTGATGAGAGGAGAAGCTCATACGATGTTTTAATGTACAAAATCTTGATTTAAAGATCTCTCAAATACATTTTTAAAAGTATTTCTAATTTTAATAATATAATCATTTTAATTGTGAACTTTGCTTTTTTCAAAGACGCCACATTTAAAAGGTCTGACATCTACCATACGATACCCATGGAACCGTGGAAGAGAAACCTAAAGAGGGGCAAGTGCACAACCTACCGAACCAACGGGGAGCATGGAAACGACAAAGCTGTTTCCTTCCTAACAGGTCTCCATCGCCACAGGAAAACAGTCTGTTTCCTCCACGAACTTGAAAATAGTGACATCAGAAATAGTCTCTGGAACATGCTGGACCTCAGGTTTTAACCGTTCGTTTAAGCTGATGTATTATACTGATATAAGGTTGCTGACTAGATCCTTCACACCTCAGCATGATTTCAATTCAATTCAATTCAGTTTTATTTATACAGCGTGTATTACAACACAAGTTGTCTCTAGGATCATTCCAGAGACCAGAACATGACCCCCGAGCAATTATTACATAAACAACGGCAGGTAAAAACTTCCCTAGTGGAAGAACTTGGAAGATGTGTTAATGCTTTGTTAATAAAACATGAATCCTCTGTTACACACCATCAAATATAATTTAAAGTGATCTAATGTTAGCTGTGTTTAACCAAAAAAGCATAAGTAATTACCCAGAGAATAATGAAATATATGAACAGTAAATAAGGAGGTAAAAGTTGTGGGAGGCCGAGTGCCACCTTGTGACCACTAGAGGGAGAAGGTGGCCCAGGTCATCCATGGGTCTATAACTTCATGTTTGCTCAAATATCTGTTCGATACCCCACAGCCCTGGTTTATATACACATACTTGGCTTAATCCTTGCATTTCAAGATATTTGTCGGCACAGTAAAGAATTTCATTAAACTACTGCATTCTAATATCTATCACATTGTTTCCAGAAAGAAACGTTGACTTTTTTTTTTTTGCATTTGACCCAGGACTCATCTCAGCTATCCTGAAGTCTGGAGACAGCTGCAGTACAAAGCTGCCAAAGGGAGCATCTCTCATTGGTGACCTCCTGCAGCATTGATCATAGTAGTGAGGTCTTCAGAAACAAGCTTAAGGCTTCCAAATCCTCAAAAGAACCCCCAGCATCGTACATCAGCAGGGCCAGGAGGTCTGCTGGAATCTATGCCAGCTCATTAAGGCTCACGATTAAGCGAGTGAAAAACACGGATGGATGGAACACCCAACATACCTCCGGCTCAAGTACATCCTCTAAGACTTTCTGTATGTTTTAGAAATTAAAGTAATTTTACAAAGTAAAAATTAAGAAGAGAACTAATGGAGCCAACATTAAAACAGAACTAAGGTGTCAAATATAAATGTTTTCATGCTCTGAATTAATATCAAGTTTGACAGAGATGATTAAAAAACGCTCAAAAACACAATTTCAGAAAGTGTTGGCACAGTCCGACACCGAATGTTTTAAAATAAATAAACAAAAAAGTCTTTTCAGTTAAAGCCTAAATACTTAAAGATGAAGTAATAATTATAAGAATAATCCCGCGGCCAGCAGCCTCCGCTATATTTTGTAGTTATTGTTAAGTACTTTTACCCAGAGGACACTGAACTAGCAGGCTGAAGAAAGCTGCACCTGCCCACATCATCACGCCATCACATCATCACGCCATCACATCATCACGCCATCACATCATCACGTCGTCTGAGAAGTTACCATCCTGGCAGTGATACCAAATATCACTTTGCTTATGAACAAGTCCACAGCTCCTCTGGTTCATGGAGAAGAATTTTCCTCAGACTTTCCACTGCTTCGGGGTTTTTGACGGGACGGGTGGATGGATCCACTTGTGGTAATGTCCTACGGGGTCCATATCAACCTAGAGATTTTCTTTTCCTGTCAATCATGAGAATCTATTTCTCATTCAATAAACACTTGGAATTATTTTCTGACAAATCTAAGATATATTGTATTTCAATACAGCTATACAAGCTACTGGATTTATCCAAAGCTTGCAAAAGATTTATCACTAAGGCTCAATGATGACAGTCAGGAATGTCTCAAGATCCAGAGGAACTTGCAGGATCATCCTCAGCTGTTAAAAATTAAGCAGGACCAAAGTCAGTCTGGTCATTTTCCATATCATTAATGTCTATCAGCATCCTTTAGAGCAATTCGACTATTCAAAAGTAATTACTCAAGGATTGGTGCGTCTTATCACGGCATGCCTCAGCTGTGAGAGTTGAGAGTTTGGCTGTGACCATACTGAAGGTTACTAATGACCCCAATGTCAGATGTGAAGCACAGCCATTAGGATGTTCTGAATGTTAACTTTGTCTTGGTCTGCAGAGGAGTGGGCAAAGCAGCAAAGGGGATGGTGGTGTCCTATTTTTGGAGGGGCTATCAACAACACAGCAGCAAAGGCCTGACTGACGGGACAAGTGTTCTGCCGGACCGGCCCCTTGCTCATTTGGGGCATACATTCCTCAGTGTAAGCAGACACAGAGCCCCCTCCCATCATCCTGCTCTTTCCCGCTCCCCTTCCCGTGGCTGTGATGGGTGCCCCACTCTGAGTATGGGTGGGTGCACAGAAAGTGTGTGTGGCTCCATGTGTGTGTGCAGGTGTGAGTATTGGCGTTGGAGCTCAGAACGAAGATAGAGCCTGGACGGTCCGGCAGGCAAAAGAGCAGGCCAGAGCTCGACAGGGGGCCTGACTGCTAACCATGGAGCCAGTGCACTGAGGGGAGACCCTCAGATGAATTATAAAAACCAACGAATAACGGAAAATAGTCAAGAAAAAGAAGAAAAGCTAAATAAAAAACATAGAAAATGGTTGCAGAGGAAGTGATCATTACATTGTCTGGTGGAGCGCCGTGGGGGTTTCGTCTCCAGGGAGGCGTGGAACATCAGAAACCACTCCAGGTGGCAAAGGTAAGTGAGTCCCTGGTAGGTTTTACAACAGCCAGCATTTGAGTTTTCTGATGAAAAAGTGGAAAGTTGGGAAAAAGAAGTTTTTAAATTCAACACCCTCAAACAGAAATGACACGTGAGCAGAGACACATTCAGTAGAGATGTACGGAGCTGTGAACGAAGCAACTGGCCGCTGTGACGCTGCTGCAGGGTCTGACCATGAGTCACAATCTGGTTTAAGAAGGGTTCATGCAGACGTGTGCTAATCATCGATTACGTGAACTTTAGACTTCAAATGCAGTTAACTGCAAATGTAAGGCCATCGTATGCCACTGAGCTGTAGTTGAACTAGACTGATCGCCCGTACTCAGAAATATTAACTTGTCTTTCCGGTTCCTTGTGTTGTATATGAATGGGTATGAATTTTACTCACTGTGGTTTGAGGACAGTTCCTATGTTGTCAGACAGTTGTGGAGTTTGCAAATCTGTCTTAATTGTGCTGAATGTATGGATTGTTTGCACGTTCACTCATGACCATGTCAGTCAGGATGGATCACGTTCAAGCTTGCACGGTATCAGAGATTAATGTTTGTAGTAACAAGCCACGCACGTAGCCAACAAAGGTCATAAAATTTGGATTTGGTTTACCACATTTGAACAATTGGCATTTCTAATCACATTACACATCTTTGTATTGAACTTTTATATCATCGTGACCTGGGAGAAATACAACCACAATCCATAGCTGTTTCTTGCACCTCTGACAAACTAACTTTATTTTTAAAATAAAAACCTTTTTAACCTGTAAATCTTATTCCTGGATATGTTGGAGTAGGTACTGGTGCACCTGCTCTCATATTATACACACAAATCCCAAAACTCCTTCTGTAATTGTTGACTGAGCAGAAGTCATTTTCCTGGTGGCTATTTATAGTTCAGAAGTAGGAGATCTCTGGGATAACCAAGGAGTTTGTTTCAGCTTACAACCTGAAAATCAGCCTTGTAGACAAATGTTAAACATGCACCAATTTGTATTTTACTGTGAGGAAAATAAGTAAGTTAAAGTTATTATTTATTTGATGCAAAATCACATGGAAAATACGTTACGATATTCTCTATCATTCCTGTTAATACCGCACATAAGCATTCATACCATGTCCTTACTCCTCAGTAAAGACTTTAAAATATTTTTCCACTAAAAAATTCAAAGAGCACATATTTACATGTCCTTACATTTAATGAAAAAATAAATCAGATGCAATATTCTGCATCTAGAGGACAAACTGTCAACAACAGTCAATGTCAAAAGTTTGTGTTTTTCTTTCCAACAACAAACCTAAATGATTGAATTATGCAACACAAGCTGAGCACATGTCACCTTTACCATGGTGGACAGCTGTCTCTGCCTGACCATCCAACGCCGCCTGCTCGCGCTCCCCTCAGAGCAGGGAGGCGTAATCTTGTCAGGTTTGTAGTATATCGCTCCTAACAGGTGGAGCCGTGTGAGCTGCAGTGAAAAGGCTGTCAGAGCTGCGTTTGTGCCTGTGAGTCTTCATGTGCCGTTTGTCTTTTTATTTATATGACTGTGTATTTTTGTTTCAGTCCAAGTGGTGTATGTGAGCAAGCATGTAAGTATATTATAGCTGTTATGATTTGCAGCCACAAGGTGACTGAGTGAACAAATAACCTGACATCCTGCGCCACAGGGAGGCGCAGGCCACTTTGAAAGGCTTAGCTAAATAGGGGACGCGGGATTTCATTACAGGCAAACCAGAATAGCTCTAAGGAGAACTAATAAAAGCAACCAAAGTAACATGTCCTTAATTGTGAATTTGAACGTACATCATTCATTCAATACATGTGTTTATTGAAAATAAGCAAAAGCACAATTTTTGTCTTTAAAAAATTATTTGTCTTAAATTTAAAAAGCAACATGTTGCCATGGCTCCTAGAGTCCTACGAGGTTTCAGTGGGCAGACTGTCTTGGTTTGCACAGATCTGGACGGGCACAAACAGCCAGCGGCTGCTGGCTGGCATTTCCCTGTTAAAGTGTGTACGAGTGGCCCTCTCAGCTGTAATATGTGGCATATGTCCACAACAAGATCAGGCTGTCAGGGACAAATCTGCTCGCGGTCAGTCACCATCAAAGACCAAGACAAGACAGGAGCAGTTTGTAGAGTTTTCATTTTATAAGCCTATTGTTACAATAACTGAACTAACAGATCATAGGAAAATATTCATGTTGTATAGACAGAAAAACAAATCCTGATGAAAATACAAGTCCGTAACGATGCTCCAAAGATCTCAAGACTTCACCTGAGAATTAAAACTCCAGAATTTCTCTTGAAAACTGTCAAAGTTGTTTTAAGTCAGTTAAAATATGCACGTGTGTGCGGGCGCACACACACACACATATATTTGTTTATAACACATCAGAACTGAAGATCTCGATTACTTTCTCTCACTTTGCAGGTGCGTAAACGCAGCAAAGCATGCAGGGCTGGACTGCGGGAGGCTGATGAGCTGGTGTCCATCAACGAACAGCCCTGTGGATCCCTTTCCCATGCCCAGGCCATGAACCTTATAGACGGCTCTCCTGGGATATTAAACATCTGCGTCAAAAGGTTAGAGTAAAGGAGCATTACACTTCAACTACTCATGTAGCAGCAGCATCTTATTGTAATCAATAAAGACGTTTACCAATCATGACTGAAATAATTGAGGACAAATAAATGCATAAATGATGTTTATGCTGCTTTTATAGATGAATGACTAAGTAAAGATTTAGAAATAAGCACCTAGTAACATGTCCAAAGGCCCATCACTTTTAAACTGTTTAACTGTTCACAGGGTACCTGCTGCTTTTCAGTCTGTAGTGCTTGTCACCCGTGCCCCGTCTCCCCGTATAGACAAAGAGTACCGTGCTCTGAAGGCAATGTCACCGACCAACCCCCATCATGCACCTGTTCGTGAGGTTCACCGTAGCCGCTCCTCCCTTACCAGTGGTTTGACATCACCACCTGGTAGTGAGGCTTATTATGGAGAGACCGACAGTGATGCAGATGTTGCAGGTTATGAGAGGCAGAGGCGTCAGAAACGTCGTAGTCCCAGCAACTCCAACCCTGGAAAGCCAACAGGACGGACATCTCCTGAGGGCGGGGAGACATCAGAAATGAGCGGCTATGACAGTGCGCCAGATGCACAGGTTTTCCCACGCTTGTTGGATAAACATGGGGAAGATGGAGATGGAGGAGAGGGTCTACCTGGGGTGGCAAGAAAGGAGGTGATTTTCCAACCTCCTAATCTAGGAGTGTGGTCCTCCCAGACATCCACTGAGACTTCCTCCATCATCTCCTCAGCAGATGACCAAGGACCTCGGGATGGTGGACAAGAGGAAGACAATGGCTTTCTTGAGTTAGCCAAAGTGCCGCTGGTATCCCCAGAGAGGGCAAAGGAGGCCTTGATGCTTGGCTCCCGCAGCCAGCTGGTGCCCATGGTAGGTCCTGTGAGCAAACCCATCGATGAGGAGCTTACAACAACCTACATGGAAAAGGCCAAGCAAGCAAGTAAGTATAGCTGAGGAAGACCAGTGCTTCACGGGTTCAGTACACATTTCCAATAAAGAACGCCGGTTCGAGAGCCAACAAGTCAAAGCCATCATGTTAGTGAATATGTCCAGTCTCTGATGTGAGACCTATTGTTTTGAATCCTTATCTGTCAGACAGTCTTTTTTTGTCTCTTTCATTATATGATTCTCTTATTATATCATTTTTTAACATAATAATAAATCCAGAATATGATGCTAGAAGTATAGTCTCAAAAAAGCTGAAAGAGAGATAAAAAAAACAAAATGTTTGTAGAATATGCCATTAAAACCGAGTAAGGACAACAGATAGATTCATAGATTTATACATTAATCTATTGTTAACATTTAAGTCTGGATCCGTCAGACCTTTGGAGCAAGGATGGTTAACGTTCACCACCTTGTGCCATATAAATTCTAAGAATCATCAATAACTAATAAAAAGATATTTCTAAATAGAACATGTTTGAAAACCTTGGTCTTTGTGTCAGCTAAAAAGCATTATATTGTGAAAAGATTCAGGGAGTGTAAGAAAATGACAGAAATGTCCCTAAGTTGTCATTTTAGAAATTCCAGCTCATCTTAGATTGACAGAAAGTGTGGACACATGTTCTGTGGTCAAAGGGAGTCCAGGGTTTAGTTTTTGAGATTGACTCTATGTGCCAAAGATGAGAAAGTCCATCCAGGCTGTTATCAGTCTAAGGTGCAAAAGCAATGGGATGTGAGGATACGGGGGAAGCATCACTGCCCGTCACAAGGGTATCAGCATAAGTGTGAAGACACCATTGATGCAGAGGTGATATATTGACATTTTGGAGAGACACATGCCCCCATCTTTGGTAAAAAGATAATAATTTGTCATTCGATACCACTTACAACAGCCTGGCATCATAGTCACAGAGCATGTGTGCTTGACTGGGCCACCTGTCTCTTATTGAAAATACACTGGCTACCATAAGAGGAAGAAACAGGCAGTGATACGTACGTACCATTGATAAACTGATCTACTCCTTACCTATACCCAGGGAGAAACATTTTCATCATATAAACTTAGCCTTATTTGTTTGCACAAACATGAATATTTGCAGAAGAGTTATTATTAATCTTGATTCTTACGATCTGTCACATACACAGTCTTCTTGTCTCACTTTTTTTTTCATCAGAAAGGACCTGGTCCACAAAAGCAATATTAACCTGAGACCAATTAAGAATTACCTTTCAAAAGCCAGTTCATTGTAAAACCAAACTAGGTTACTTAATAACATGCGAAATTAAACATAAATTAGGGTAGACATGGTGACTAGCTTTTAAAGTTCTATTAAAGTAACGTGCTTGCAAAACATCTAAATAAAGACAGATTTCTAAATAAAGACAGATTTCTAAATAAAGATAGATTTCTAAATAAAGATAGATTTCTAAATAAAGATAGATTTCTAAATAAAGATAGATTTCAGAGTACCTATGCCAAATAATGTGAAAATATTTCCTTTACCACGGCTAATGTGAGAAGCTTTAAACTTTTAAACCTATGCAGCCGTGGCAAATAAAGTGATGGATGCCTTCTGAAGGCATGGCTGTCAGGTCCGCTTTAGATGCTCATGTCAGAGTTAGATTTTAGTTTAGAGGTCAGAGCTCTCAGGAATGTTCTGCATGTTCTTATTTTGCACTACTGTACACTTCCTAATAGCCATGACTTTCATACCTGCAGAGCTGAACCGAGGAGACACACTGCAAGACAAGCATGTAAAGGAAGCGAAAAGCAAGTGTCGAACAATCGCATCTCTACTGACAGATGCTCCCAATCCTCATTCCAAAGGGGTGCTGATGTTCAAGAAGAGAAGACAGCGTTCCAAGAAATATACCCTTACGAGCTTTGGCAGCGTTGATGAGGACAGGTGTCAGGACTCGCAAGAGGAGGATGGTGTTTTTCATGGCAGTGAATCTGAGTTTGATGAGGATGGCTTTTCAGCTGTTCCAGACCCAACTTGGGACAGTGACTACCTGGATAAGCTGGAGAAGAGGGCAACAGCAGGAACAGAAGTTCGGGGAGGTGAAACAGAGGATGCTCCAACTCAAGGTTTAAGTGACACAGCAGGTAAAGGAGCCCAGTTGTTTGAGCAGCAGAGAAAAAGGGTAGCTGAACATGCCAAGAAGACAGAAGTGGCACAAACTCAGGTGCCTCCACAATCCCAAGTGCAGGATCAGTCTCAGATGTATCCGCTGCATGTAGAACCGCAGGTGCAACCAAATCTCCAACCTCACCAAATACAACCACCTGGCCCTAAGACCACACAACCAATGCTATCCCAAGCTCCAGACCCAGTACCTGATGCAGCCCATGGAATACCCAATGGGGACCTATCCAGCTCAGCCATGAGCACAGTTAGCATGGGGATGTCACCTCCACCTGTTGCATCGAAACCAGTGACAGTTTTCAACAGTCCTACACCACCTGCTGAAACGCCAATTTCAGAACTACCTGCAAGCAATGTTGTGAACAGAACAGCACGTCCTTTTACCCCAGGGTTCATCAGCATTCGAGCTTCGACTGCTCCTGTAACGTTCCGACCAGCTGTCACGAAGAGGACTCAGCGTCCTGCTTCAGCAGCTGTTGTACCTTCACCATTATCCACTGCCTCTGAACATGCCATTAATGCTACTACAGCAACTTCACTGCTAAATGCTGGCCCTCCCCCAGTCTCTCCACCATACTCCATCCCTCAAGTGTCCTTGGCCCTGGCACCAGAAACCCCAGTTACATTTCACCCTCCAGCACTTTCTACTTCTGTAGCGACAATACAGTCATCCCCGAAAACAACTGGTGTTCATCAAACTCCATTTGCAGCCATAACACCAATGTCAATGCCTTCAGTTGGACAAGCACCGGTGGTTCCGGTCCCTGTCCCTCCTATATCACAAATTTCTGAACCAATTGCTCCAGTGCCTCCACTTCAAATGCCACTTGCTCAGCCACCACAACCACAGTTCTCTGTACCACATGTAGCTCAAGTATCAGTGGTCTCCCAGCCAGAAACAGTGGCTCCGACCCCTGTTCCTGGTCCAACAGGTCGCACAGGAATTTTAATTGATGCACGACGACGTAGTAGTAAACCCAAACCGATGTTCACCATCCCAGATGTGAAAAAGAATTCCCCCAATCCTGAATTGTTGTCGATGGTGCAGAATCTGGACGATAGGTCCATCAGGCACAAACATGGCCAACCACCCTCTGAAGTTACCTTTGATGTTTCAGAGGAAGACAGAGGGGGTGAGGCTGGTATAGGAAGGGTGCCTCCTCCAGTTGCACCAAAACCTCGAGTTATTCATGAGGTACCACAGATTGTTCAAGCAGGAGGTAAGGAGGCCCAATTGTTTGCCAAAAGGCAAAGCCGAATGGGAATGTATGTAGTGGATACCTCACCTGAGAGTCCTTACCAGCAGGATGCGGCTTTGCATAACACAACTCAACCACATGAGTCCTTTCTTGGCAGTTCTCTTTCTTCCCCCTGGAAATATTCCCCAAATGTTCGTGCACCTCCGCCAATAGGATACAATCCACTCTTGGCCCCCTCTATCCCCACTGGGCCTCAGAGGGACACAAGCAAGCCAGACATCAAGAGCAGAGGAGGCCCCCACAGAGAAGGTATCAAGGCTCTGGATTTTATGAGAAGGCAGCCCTATCAGTTAAACTCTGCCATGTTTAACTACGGAGGCAGTAGCACTAATCTATCCACCATGCCTTCTTACCACACCCAGCAGGGTAATTACGCAACAACAATGATCGGCAGCTCATTAACTTCACCTCGGCAGATACCTCTCAAAACAGCCCGTGTTTATGAAATAAAGCGGTTCTCCACACCCACACCGATGTCAGCTCCATCTCTGGCTCCCAAAGTCATTGCTCCCCGGTCAGCCACGACCCTCGGAGAGCGCTTGACTCATTCTGGGATGAACTCCCCACCTCCAGCTCCTTTCAATCCAACTCAAGCACCAATAAGTGATCCAAACCCAGCTTCAACTCTGTCACAATCAGCAAAGCTGCCAAGCCTCCCAAAATTCTCTTCCATCCCTACACCAAACCCCATGCCTGCTGCAGTGCCCACACCTTATTCTCCACCATACTCTACTGGGCTCCAGTCAGCCAAACAGTTTCAGAGTGCTCCTGAACTCAGCATCCTTGCTTCTCTGCCTCCACTCAAGCCCAACTCTGTTCAAGCACCCAAACCACGTTTTGTTGCCACCAAGGGAGGAGTCCAACCCCTTGTGTGGAGGCCAGGGGCAATGTGAACAAAACAAACCACTAAGAAAAAAGTTAACACGTTGATATTTAAGGGAAATTAATCAATCATGGCGGAGAGCATTGATTCAATATTTAGGTTATGCCAAAATATGAGAAGTTAAATTTTCTCAAATGTAAATATTATCTGCTTCTGTCTTGTTACATCATTACTAAAGAGAATATCTTACAGTTTTAGACAGTTGGTTGAACAAAATTAGAACTTTGAAGATATCATATATCATAATTGCTATTCAAAATTATTAAGTACACAATTCAACAGCAGACTCTAGGTGATGAGAGTTAACTAGATAAAGAAGCAAAATAAAGATAAAATGATTATTTTCTTCAATAGAAAGTGGAGTTAGTTGTTTCTAAAACCATAAATTAATTTGAGTTCATAAGAAAATACTGTATGACATTTACTTTGCTGTACATTTAACTGAGTGACAACAATAACGGGATCCTGCAGTCCTCCTCTATACTGTCTACCTGGTCTTGGAGGGGTTTCTATTGGGCTTCTGGAGTTAAGGGAAAAAAAACATTCACACAGGGCCTGAAAGTAAAGGATCCATCCGTTATCTATACCCGCTTATTCCTGCTTAGGGTCACAGCGATCTGCTGAAGCCAGTCTGAGCTCTCTTTGGGTGAAAAGCAAAGGCACACCCTGTACAGGCTCCTAAATGAATTATTCTTTGAAACTTAAAATGTCTGAAGAAAATGAATGACGACAGGTGTGTTGACAGGCAAACATCTGAAGATCTTCAAAGGCTTTAATCAAGGGAACTTTGAAAACTGAAAGAAAAAGTCAAGCTTTGGTTCAAGCTTTTGAGGTGTACCATGACTTGGATGAGTCTATACCAGTGTAAAGCTGAAGACGTATGTTAGTTAATTTTGGTAGGAAAAGAAGAATATAAGCGTTTATCTTGGAAGAAGTAATACGTGCATCTTAACTTTTTACCTAGAGCATTATCATGAAGGAACCCTAGTGACCTTATCTTCTTGTAAAAGGGTTTAAATGATGCATGACCAGTTGAAGAAAGTAAAACGGTTTTTAAAGACCTCAGATCGTTCAGATCTATAGGTGAAGACACAGTTTGCTCTTGCGAAGTGTTAGATGGATCTGCTCACTACAGCCAGAGAAAAGCTTTCTCTTCAGCACAGGCCACGTTCAAAACAGTGCCTGAGCTGCCACTGAATGCAAACCGGTCACTGGGTGTATCTGCTTTCAACTGCTATTTAAACAGTCTCCTTAGTCTCAGTGTCATCATTGCACATACGTGTAAATTCTTACATTTTATTAAACAAATAACACAGATGAAGGATGTGTATTTTATTTTGTTTAATTGTGACTTAATCTTAAGGAATGTAAAGGGAAGTTGTTGGACTGAAAGTCATCGGCCTTCGTAAAAAGGCAGAAGGGATGAAAGTAGCTGTGGAGGGAGGATAGTTAGTATTCTGTATGATTACTGAAGGAGGTCTCAGATCAATATTTTACTTGATTACATATACTTTGAAATCCCACAGCCTACAGATATTACTAGAGAATGGTCAGGAAGGTCTAATCTGTGAAATTTTGTTGGAAAGCTAAAAATGCTAAAGATGTGAAGACCGATAGATCAGCTGGTGTCTTTTGATGTTCAATGGTTGCTTAGCGAGGATCTAACGATCAAGTACCTTGAAAGACTAGATATGTTATTAGAAACAAATAAACGACTGTTGGTGAAATTCTTAGGAGACTGCTCCTTAAAAAAAATTTAAAATTAAAAGTATATTTTCTGTTGAAAGCTTGTTTTCATAAGATTATGGCTATAAAAACTATAAATTGTGCATATAGTTTTGTTTAGATGTTTAGATGTATAGTATGATATACAAGTTAGACTAAACCACCCGTATGAAAATGTTTGTTACTAATTGTAAGAAGAAGTTTATTCTGAGTAGGTTTAAACAAATTTGTAGAGCAATAAAATTAGATTTGAAAGTTCTTCATTTGTCTCAAATGTCTGATTTTACACGGCCACCTGTTGCTGACTGTACAACACGATGATTACGGTAAAGATTTATCTCACTAAAGGTCTGCCAATGAACTCATATATTTTATACTACATAACAGAGCTCTTAGCGCCACTATTAAACAACCACAAAATCTGTATATATATATATATATATATATATATATATATATATATATATATATATATATATATAAACTAGTTTCTGAACAATACAAATAATCCTTTCTAAAAATTCTAAAAATTCTAAAAATTACTATATTATAATTGGAATTTAAACACTTACAGATGCACATAAGCAATTCCAGGCTTAACCACTGAGGTGGTTAAAAAGTGCAATTCTTTTTCAGGTCTGAAAAGAAGCACAATAATCCTGGAAGACTTCTACATAACACCCTTGTCTTCCAATCACTATTTAACCACAGATATTGTACGGCTACAAGACTTTGTGAAGTGGCTGCAAAAAGGGAGGTAATTTCAGAACTCACACAAATACAAGCCAGGAGTTTAAACACAGTGTGATCATCAGTCAAAGTCTCATAATGAGTCAAATGGAGGTGATCAGGCAACAGATACCAAGAGAAAAACATTTCATAGCTTCACATTTTCACTTCAAGGAAATGCTGATTTTTAAAGGAATACTATCACACCACGAAACATCCATCAATTCTATATTCAGTAAAGAGGAGGAAAGAATTAGGTCTATCTCAGGTCAGCAGTCATTTACAAGAGCAAAACAAAGAGACAACCTGCATGCTCTAATAAGTCATTTAAAATAACCAAGTAACATCTGGTAGTGATGGACTCTGGAATGAAATGTGGGAACTGCAGAAAACTAAACCGGAAGAGGCAAATCCAACGCTGGAAGGTCCTAGCCACACACTGAAGTAACACCACTTTATCATGCTGCCCTCTTCAGGAAAGAAACAAGTATTAAGAAAAAAAACCTTTGATGGATACAAGAAAACATATTTTAGAGGCTATTTTTGAATTATCATAATTACTTTCTTGTTTGTGGACAACTTGTGGAATAACTTTTTAGTCTATGAACCTAAAGCTGCTCAAAAACATCATGTCGCTTCTTTTTGTTCAGCAAACATGCAGTCCTACCTGACTTCCTCATTTCCACAGGACTTCCTTTTCCTAATAAGAAAATACAAGCTGGAAACATTTCCATGGCTTATTTTAGTCTAACTACTCAGAAAGCACGAATTAGCTTCAATTTCAGATCCTCAGTTAGTTGATTTCATTCTCAGTTTGACCAACAACATCCAAAACCTAAACAGGCCTGAGCTCTGTTTCAAGGAGCTGAAAAACAACGTCAGTGTTACATCGTTTGCATTACAGAAAACTAAAAGGTACAAAAACTAGGAAATCAAGTCTGTTGAAGTGTGAAATGTTGATCCCATCCTCACTGTAGTACCGTGGCTTCTGTTAGTTCAGTTCTGAAGGTTGAAGATGGCTTCAGTTCTGTGTTGGAACGTAACCGCTGTGAAAAAAAATCACACTGACATTTTATTTACTTTTCAGTCACAATTGGAGCCATTTGTCATTATGTCCATCTTCTCCAACTGAGTAGTCAGCATTATTCGATAAGTTTGAGCTTGATGTTTGTGAACTTGGTAAGTAGTAACAGAGATGAAACAATGGGGAGATGGGCTCCAAGTGCCAGGGTGACCAGCTTAGCTGACCAGCCTGCTCTAGGGGGCGTTGTCTAAGGGGCGTTGTCTAGGCGGCGTTGTCTAGACGGCGTTGTCTAGGGGGCGTTGTCTAGGGGACATTGTCTAGGCGGCGTTGTCTAGGGGACATTGTCTAGGCGGCGTTGTCTAGGCGGCGTTGTCTAGGCGGCGTTGTCTAGGCGGCGTTGTCTAAGGGACGTTGTCTAGGCGGCGTTGTCTAGGCGGCGTTGTCTAGGGGACGTTGTCTAGGTGGCGTTGTCTAGGCGGCGTTGTCTAGGCGGCATTGTCTAGG
This sequence comes from Xenentodon cancila, assembly GCA_014839995.1. Lineage (NCBI taxonomy): Eukaryota > Metazoa > Chordata > Actinopteri > Beloniformes > Belonidae > Xenentodon > Xenentodon cancila. The sequence goes on from CM026208.1 coordinate 890,286, forward strand.
GGACGTTGTCTAGGGGACGTTGTTTAGGGGGCGTTGTCTAGGCGGCGTTGTCTAGGGGAAGTTGTCTAGGGGACGTTGTCTAGGGGGCGTTGTCTAGGCGGCGTTGTCTAGGCGGCGTTGTCTAGGCAGCGTTGTCTAGGCGGCGTTGTCTAGGGGGCGTTGTCTAGGGGACGTTGTGTAGGCGGCGTTGTCTAGGCGGCGTTGTCTAGGGGGCGTTGTCTAGGGGACGTTGTCTAGGCGGCGTTGTCTAGGGGGCGTTGTCTAGGGGACGTTGTCTAGGGGACGTTGTCTAGGCGGCGTTGTCTAGGGGAAGTTGTCTAGGGGGCGTTGTCTAGGGGACGTTGTCTAGGGGGCGTTGTCTAGGGGAAGTTGTCTAGGGGAAGTTGTCTAGGGGACGTTGTCTAGGCGGCGTTGTCTAGGGGGCATTGTCTAGGGGAAGTTGTCTAGGGGACGTTGTCTAGGGGGCGTTGTCTAGGCGGCGTTGTCTAGGCGGCGTTGTCTAGGCGGCGTTGTCTAGGGGGCGTTGTCTAGGGGACGTTGTCTAGGCGGCGTTGTCTAGGGGGCGTTGTCTAGGGGGCGTTGTCTAGGGGACGTTGTCTAGGGGGCGTTGTCTAGGGGAAGTTGTCTAGGGGAAGTTGTCTAGGGGACGTTGTCTAGGCGGCGTTGTCTAGGCGGCGTTGTCTAGGCGGCGTTGTCTAGGGGGCGTTGTCTAGGGGGCGTTGTCTAGGGGACGTTGTCTAGGCGGCGTTGTCTAGGGGACGTTGTCTAGGGGGCGTTGTCTAGGCGGCGTTGTCTAGGGGACGTTGTCTAGGGGGCGTTGTCTAGGCAGCGTTGTCTACGGGGCGTTGTCTAGGGGGCGTTGTCTAGGGGGCGTTGTCTAGGCAGCGTTGTCTACGGGGCGTTGTCTAGGGGGCGTTGTCTAGGCAGCGTTGTCTAGGGGACGTTGTCTAGGGGGTGTTGTCTAGGGGACGTTGTCTACAGGGCGTTGTCTAGGGGGCGTTGTCTAGGCAGCGTTGTCTACGGGGCGTTGTCTAGGCAGCGTTGTCTAGGCAGCGTTGTCTAGGGGACGTTGTCTAGGGGGTGTTGTCTAGGGGACGTTGTCTACGGGGCGTTGTCTAGGCAGCGTTGTCTAGGGGACGTTGTCTAGGGGGCGTTGTCTAGGGGACGTTGTCTAGGGGGTGTTGTCTAGGGGACGTTGTCTAGGGGTAGTTGTCTAGGGGGCGTTGTCTAGGCAGCGTTGTCTAGGGGACGTTGTCTAGGGGACGTTGTCTAGGGGACGTTGTCTAGGGGTAGTTGTCTAGGGGACGTTGTCTAGGCGGCGTTGTCTAGGGGACGTTGTCTAGGGGACGTTGTCTAGGGGAGAACACTCCTGTCAGGCCGATCATCGTGCAGTGCTGTTCAGGCTGTTTGGTATCTGCTAACATAGTGGCCACCAACATTTATCATCTGACCTCCCACCTGACCTCCCAGAGAGGGAACAAACTTCTGGAGGTTGTCCTGAAACAGCACAATCACCAGAGCAGAGTGGAGGGGCTTAATGTGGAAAACCTCTTTTGCGTTTTCATGTTGTAAAAAGGGGTACTGTGGTCCAACTTTAACGTGAAAGATTTTTACAAATGTACGTGGCGCTTTGGTGGAGATTGATCATGACGTGAGTGAGCCCCATCTGTTCCGAGGTGCAGACGCTGCTTCAAAGGTTCTAGGTCATCTCAGCAGTACAATGTCCCTCCCTTTGCTGGAAAAAGGTTCCTGTGAAAGATGTGAAGATAAACTAAACTAAAACATTCAGGTATCTGTTCTGAGGTTATCCTGTTTCAGAATTAAAGCAGACCCCCCCCCCCTCTCACCCCTTTCTTTTCTTTTTTTTTAACCAATGTAAAAACAAATGTTGAACACAAGTTAAGAAAAAAAAAAGTTTAAATTAAAATTTACTGGTATCTATATATCTGTTTGGAATCAATAAAACAAAAACAGAAGACAAGAAAAAACACAAGTCATGGTGAAGTAAAATAACTTGGGTTGTCTGGACAACCTGAGCAGGAGAATAATTTGGCAAACTTTTGTCAAAACAAAAAAAAAAAGTTAACTTTCTTACCAGTTTCTTACCAGCAGGAACTAGACATCAAGTGATGGTGCAATGCTTTGGTGCACGGGTGCCTGTGAGGGCAGACAGAAGGGCATTCTGATCCCACCAATACTCACAGGGAGTCTATATATAGGGTTGTTAATAGCCTAACAGAAGACTATTTATATGAAAATGACATTTGCCAGGTCAGCAAATTAATTACAAATTGGTTCCTAATTTAACAGCTAAAAAAAGATTGGATAAAAAAGATAACTGGGTCAAGTTTCTGGAAAGTGTCTATATCAGGATGTACTGAAAACATCTACGGCCGTTTCCATGGGGCAGATGTTCCGGTAACAAATAGGACTACAATATGTCTTAATGTCTTCCTCTTTCTATTCATCACAATATTTAATAATACTGTAGATTGACAAAGTCCATTTCACACTAAAAATTAAAGGCTTTACCTTTAATCTGCTCTCTGAAGAGGCTGCAAACACGAAACAGAAAAACACACCTCGTGTTTGGTGATGAAATGCTTAGCTTGCAGTCTATACATTTTTTTTCTGTGTTTCTTTGTTTTTTCGCCCCATTTTGTGCTCAGATCACAAATCCATCTCAGATCAGAGCAGCTCTAAGTGAAGGTCTGAGGCAAATCCAGATAAGCCTCCAGAGTTTGTGATTCTGTGATTATTTTGTGATTTTATGTAGCTGTAAAGAACTTTGAATTGCCTTGTGTATGAATCGTGCTCTTCACATAAACTTCACAACAATCATCATCCAGGTCAAAACACGATTAAAACTGCATAAAAAATGTGAAACTCAAACCGGATCTTCACACAAATCTACACAATACTGTTATTGCTGGCTCCAAAAGCATAATTCTTCTAGCCGCGGAGTAGAACTCAACGGAACCTCCTATTTCCGGTCTATCTTGAGCGAAGGTCCCTGCATCTGCACCTAAACAGACTGGGCTCTTCCACTGGCCATGCGCCACCTCTGCACCACAGTTCATGAAATCAAGCTGGGTAGATCCTTCCTCCAACGTCACTAACATATCAAGTTTAATATTAGTGAGTTGAAAAATGTCACATATTTCAACTTAAAACATATTTTGAGTCAACATTTATACATACTTCAGTGTGTCAACATCTATCACTGGGTTTCCTGAATAAATGTATGTTTCTGTGACAGCTGATATTATCAATCTAAGGGAAAACACATTTATGGTTTTCGGTAATAACATTTGATTGGATTTTTTGTGTCTGGGGATAGTTCACACATGAGTTCAGTACTGTCCAGCTCGGACCTATAGCAGTGGATAGCACACATAAAAACTGTTGGCCTGACACTACAGCGTTCACACGTTCAAGGTTTTTCGTTGGCGCTGGCCTCTGTATGCGCTCCGCTATTTTCACATTTTTTGCATGAGCTGTTCTAGACAGACACATGGTGCTAGAGTTTGCTGTACTTGTGCTGACACAAGCCCACCATGTCCAGTAACACGATGTTCCAAAGACAACTGAAAATGTGACAATCTACTATCAGGTTAGTGTATGACTAGGAGTAAAGGAGTTCAAAGTCACTTTGAAACATAAACTGACATGAACTTAATATACACACATATACTTAACCTTCAGCATTCACCGTGCACTTGCACATAGTCGCCCCCTTCCCTCTTCCTGTCGTTCTGTGCACCCCAAGAACACCCAAGGGTCCTCTGAGGTTATCTGATGGCTAAGACCTGCGTCCCTCGTTCTTTACCACTAAATATAGACTTCTGAGCCATGTGTGAGAATGATTTTGTTCACTTAATATCAGTCATCAGCACTTTCAGCTGGCCAACAGAGACTTCTCCACCCGCCTTAATGCCCCCCTCCCCTTTCGGTATTCATACTCCAAACCTCAACCTTCTCCTCCCGTCTTGACACCAACAGTCCTGCCACCAACACCCCCAACCCTCTGGAAGATCTGCTTTCTGAGTGCTGCTGGGTGGGTTTTGCACTTCCCAGGACCCGAGTCCATCCATACGTAGGGTCAGAGGCACTTAGGGATTTGTAAACTTGTGATCAAGATCAAGATCCTCTTCACCGTTTGGTATTTATAGGTCTACTTCACCTCCCAGGATCACAACAGAAACCCGGTGAGTGGCTCTTAACCCACTGGCGTGCTTTGTTTGTCCAGCAGCTTGAGCTTCTGGGTGTAGCAAAAGTGAAGGCATGGGTTAAAGACAAGTAAAACGCTCCCAGTCTCAAATACTGTGGACTGTGCAGCTGATACGGGAAAAGCACCACAAAATAAGATATTTAATTTCAAAGATTCTTAATTAAAATATTAAAGAATAGAGGAGGAAATATGGCATTGGAAGTCACTTTGATACGATTATGCTTTTTTGTTTGCATGGCTTTAAAATGACTAAAAGAGTGGGTAATGTGCTGAAAGTTGATCTTGTTGAGCATTACGGAGATTTTTTATGGTGTCACCAGACCCTGAGAGGGGGGTGGTGGACCTAAATGCAGAGCTCTCTAAAGTTTAGGAGAATTATTTAATAGAATGGAGATTTTGTTGAAAATTCTCCTTCTTGAATTTAATTTAAGTTCTTTCTCCTGTTTTGACATGAGGTTAAATATGCATCTATAAATGTTTCTCTAGAAGAGTGCATTGTCTTCTTAAGACTTGTTTCAAACCCATTTGATACTCGAGTGACGCCATTACATGTCACTGAAATGTCTTGGCTGGAAATGGCTTTTAAAAATAGCCCCCCTGGGTTAAGTTACAGCCTCTAGATGTGATGTGATGTTTTGCCACTTGACTGGGCCTTTAAGACACTGTTGGAATAAATGTGCCAATATTATGTTTCAGAGGATAAAAAAAAGGGTGCAACATAAACATATCATATCATTTAAGAATGAGTTCCATATTTCAGTCATACAAGGATAAGACCGTGGACTGTAAAAAATACTTTTAGATATTATTAATGTGTTTAAGCACTGAACGATATCTTGACATGTGAGACCAGGAAAGTATTCCATCCACTTTGCACACTTCCAAGCTGCAGTTTGGGGAATACGATCTTATGATATGAATACTGTTAAAGCCATCTATGATCCTGAAGCCCCATTTTTACGGCAATTGTTGGCCACTTTCGGCGGGAACTACATCATGCTTCTGTTTATGTTGAGTCAGTCTGTGTACAGATCTTGTGTCCCTAAACTAAACTGAAACACACACTGAGCTGTACATTTCCTTTGGGGCAGACATCTGTTCAGCGGGAGAATGTGGGGAATCTCAGGCCCCTGACATCCCCCTTGACGATGAAAAATGAAGCGAGGCTGAGCTGTCAGCTTCTCGGTTACTTTCTGGTTCAGGGGTTGGTGAAGTGTCGGGATATTGATAGTACAGATTTTAAAATGTTATCGCAAATCAGTTCAGAATTAAAAAGAAACACTCCTTCAGTTTATTTGAACATAAGGGATCATATTTCTTTTTAATAGATTCATTTGAAAATTAACTTTTAGAATGAAAACAAAACACCTTATATATTTTTTAAAATGCCTATAATGTCTCTTTTAGGAGCTCTGCTTCATTTAAAATGTTCTGAAATGTAAAACTGTATATCTTTAATTGCTATGTAATAAAAGCTCTGAGGTGGCTTAAGTGGGAAATCTCCTCACTGGTTGAGTTCACATATTGTCCTGCAATCTGGTTACAAAAAACAGGATAATGTTTTACTTTATTTTGTTCCTGTTTGTACGGACCCTCTAGCCATGCCTCTGGGAACACCTGCCCCTGTAAACAAGCGGAAAAAGCCCTCCAGGATCATAACTGACCTGTCACACATCTCTCAGAATGGTACGGCTGCATGGAACGTCATGGACATGAAGTCACAATAATTCAGTACACTTTTAATAACTGCAGTGATAGAGGACAGGCACTGTAAATGAGTTACTGATCTTAGAGGATAAGTAGCAATATAATCTGTAATTGTAGAAAGAAATAAGCATAAGAATGAATAAAAACAGCAACAATTTTATAACAGTCCAACAAACCCAAAACAATATGTCTAGGTAGAGTTTGTGGATCATTTTACCTAAGTATAACTATTTTTCTTATTTCAACTCATACTGAAGTCAACAGCTTTATTTTTGTCCCCTTGTGTTTTGACAATAAAAGTAGTAACACTGAGTTTAGTTAAAGATTTGATACCAGTCTAAACCTTGTCTTACCTAGAGTACGAGTCGGAGCCAGAAGCATCGGAGTTTGACCTGGGAACAAAGATCCGGGCTCCCAGAGAGATCATGCTGGAGGAACTTTCTTTGATGAAGAACAAAGGCTCCAAGATGTTCAAGATGAGACAGAAGAGAGTCGAGAAGTTCATCTACGAAAACAACCCAGACATCTTCAGCAGCGAGTCAATGGTGAGAGTCTAGTTTGCAGTTGGACTACATCCTTCTTCTACACATGAAATGTAGTAGTAGTGCCAGAAATGTGAAGTCACCTGGACAGATGATCTGGAACCTCATGTTGCAGATCATAACTGTCAAATACTCCTAGCATGAGAAAGATTTCATTGTCTGGAAGCAAATAAAGACCACGTAAACTCAAAATGGTTAGTAATACTTGTCAGATGCAAAATCATTTTTATCAGCCTAATACAAATCAATGTGATTAAAGAACGCTCATATTTGTTTCAGGACAACCTCCAGAAGTTTGTTCCCTCTCTGGGAGGTCAGGTGGGAGGTCAGATGATAAATGTTGGTGGCCACTATGTTAGCAAAGAGTATGGACATCCCTATTTAGGAGTGATACCTGTAGGGGGAGGGGCTCCAGTGCCTCCTCCAAAACCTGGAAGCAAAGGAACAGGAGCAGGCGGAGCAGGAGGAGCAGGTGGCGCCGGAGGAACTGGAGGTGCAGGAGGCCTGGGCCAGGGTGACAAAGAGGGAAAAGCAGTAGGATCGAGTGAGTTGTCTCAAAAAGGTAGGTTTTGTATAGTGGCACAGGACTTGTTGGCACACCAGAACTACAATAAATAAATAATAAATAGAGACGCAATCGTCAAATATCACGTCAGCATTTTGGGAAAATTTATCATACATTCAATGGCGAGTGCAGTTCTCGTTTCTGACAGGAAATATGAAACCTTAAATGCTTCGATTTTCAAAAAGAAACAGAAATCCTTTGTTCCAACAGCTAATTGTTGTGTGTGATGTTTTAAATTACACGTTAGTTTTGATGCATTTTCAAATCACTGCAGTCTTTTTTCATCCAGATTTTACATAACCTTCAAACTGTTTTGGAAAAGTTGTTATAAATTGTCCACACACACAAAAAAATCAATTTCATATGCTCTAGCTGAAGATGTTTTCTCCACAGGAAGTGGAAAAGCTGGAGGAAGCAAGAAGCACATTCTTGTTAAGACATATGTGTCCCCATGGGAAAAGGCCATGAAGGGGGACGAGAACCTGATAGCTACTCTAAAATCAGAAATGCCTGGGCCTATTGACAATAAGGATCTGCCCAAGTACAAATCTTTCAACAGGTAGTTCCCTTGCAGTGTCATTCTTTGGTTGTTTGTGACAAACAGAGGCCTTTATCAGCCTCCACTCTCGTTTGCTTTGCCAGGACTGCCATGCCTTTTGGGGGCTACGAGAAAGCCAACCAGCTCCTCAAATTCCAGCTGCCAGAAACTAAGGTGACCAAAGAGGAGCCTGAACCTGCAGTGGTGTACCAGCAGGATATTGGTTGTCGGCCTTCCTTCAACCGCACTCCTATTGGCTGGGTGGGAAGCAGCGAGCCCAGCAGCATCCACATGGAGACAGATGCTGTGCCTTTTGATGGAGAGACAGATGAGCTGTGAAAACATGCACGCTGTGATTACACCCACATGCATGCGAGCATGACTGTATAAATAAACGTAAGCATGCACACACATGACAGGTGAGCTTCAGTTTCTCTGTTGTACTGATGCATTTAAATTTCTCACTGATAATTGAAGGTGTACGTGACTTGTGGCTAAGCTCTGACACTGCCATGTTTTAAGCTGTAAAGCAAAGAACTAAGCTTCAGATGTTATGGTGAGGTTAAATGTCAAACCTTTTCTGAAATTTTCAAAATCAGTGCTTTAATTTGTTGAAAGCTTGATCTCAAGAAAAGTTGCAAATTTCAACAATGAGAAAAGAATGAATAACGTGGTGAGGAAGGGAGCTTATAACATTTTACATTTGAGCATAATGAATGTGTTATCATTTTTGTTATTCCCATGCCCTGTTTTGCTGTTAAGATTGTTGGATAATTTGCAAATCCGCACCTGTTCACTTGTCCTCCTCAGCATGCGAGCTGTTGCCAATCCCTCGGAAATCAGAAATGTTTTGCCAACAATAAACTGTAACACTCTTCTTGTTAAGTCATTAAAATACTAAGAACAAAAATCATATGCTGACATCCTTTATCTTACACAACAAAATTTGGAGACAGTATGAGAAAAAGCTTTTTCTTTCTGTTTCATGATGACGGGTCATTTTCTATATTAACTATGTAAAATGTTTTTGTCAGGAAAAAGGTGGGTAAAAGGTCTGAATAACTAACTGCTACAAATATAAACACTAACAACTGGCACCATATATACATTTGCAATGTTGTGAGTGTGATAAATTATACAAGAAAGGCTAGATACAAGAAGAAGAAGAAGAATCCCATGAAGATCATCTGAATAACTTCATAGAGTTGCTGGTGCGGAGCTGTCGAGCTCCTCCTGCTCAGTTGGGGGCAGTAAAGCGCCAGAAGGTCACATGACAGGGCGGAGAAGGAGGAAGAGTGAGGAGGAAGACAACACACGTTTGATCGGTACCGGGATTAAGTCGCTGCATCCTGCATCCTGCAGCCTGGTCTGCAGCCTGCAGCCTGCAGCACGCAATGGACACCTGCCCAGATTCACCTGGGAACGTTATCGACCCGGCGCCGCCCTGGTGACGTCACAACTCGCTCCCACGATCTGTTAGCTTCCGAACGGCTAAGTGTCATTAGGGACCCTATGGGACTTTTCTGTTCAGAAATGTGGGAATAAAACCAGCAAACCACCACGAACGTGCAGTGTCTTCTTTATCGCAAAGTCCGGTACGATGCCATGTGTTGTTTTTTATTTGTGTGCTGAGGCCGCCGGGCTCTGACGTCACCGCCGGTAACCTCGGCGTTGCCCAGCAACGGCGGCGCTTTAATTACGTCAACGACTCGCAGAGGGACGCGAGGTTTCTTTTTCTGATGTAGAAAGTCTTTTAAATCCAGGAATAACGTCTTCAGTGTTTGGTCGTATTACATTCATTGGTTAGTTGATCCTTTGCGATGTTGGAAATTAGAGTTAAATATTCCTATGAACAAATGTCAACGAATATTCCTGTGAAGAAAACGTAAAAGTGTCTCTGCCGTTCAAAGTTTTGAAGGTTGTAATTCTTAGACACCCTCCTCCAAACAACCCCAAAACATCTGAATTGTCATATATTTTGATTTATAAGACACTCTTTTAACCAGCATGTTTAGTTTTGATATGAAGCCTTCCAGCAGAAAACTTTTTCTGCTTTTGTTCTGCGTGTATTTTTAGCCAGATTTTTAAGGAAGATCACTTGACAATTTTTTTTTTTTCTTAATTTTTTAAAATAAGGTGACATGATGAGTCAGACGTGTTATGCTCCTGTTAAGGACAGTAGTTCTGTGTGTGTGACTTATTCTAGGCGCATTTTAGCCAGCGACCCCCGATGACCCCCCGGGCCGACCGCCGGGGGTCACCCCTACCACGGGCAGAAATCCTCCTGTACTGGCTGCTGTCCTTTGGCTCTCACATATACTCTTTTTACCAACTGCACACATTCTCCAAAGGTAATGAAGACTGATATGAGTACATTGGATTTATGAAATGGTTTAAAAATAAAAAAGGTAGTGAACAGGGACGCTTCTTTCTTTCTTTTTTTTTTTACAGAACATGAAATAGGACTAGAGCGAGAATTCCAGCTGGAAAAGGGCCTTCTAAAAGGTTTGAAACGGGTAAGTTAAACAATGAAATTGTGAATTGCATCTCACTGACAGTTTGTACAAGACGCACATACTTAACACATCTTTATGTAACAGAAATTCAAAGCTTGAAGTCCATCCATCCATCATCTATTCCCGCTTACGCCGTCTCCGGGTCACGGGGGTCTGTCGGAGCCTATCCCGACACATAGTAGGCGAAAGGCAGGGGTCCACCTGGACAGGTCGCCAGGGCCACATACAGTCACACTCACATTCACACCTAGGAACAGTTTAGACGTATCAATGAACCTGCTGTGGGAGGAAGCCGGAGTACCCGGAGGGAACCCACGCAAGCACGGGGAGAACATGCAAACTCCACACAGAAAGACCCACCGGGCCGGGAATCGAACCAGGAACCTTCTTGCTGTGAGGCAGCAGTGCTGAGCACTAAGCCACCGCGCTGCCCAAAGCTTGAATTATAACAGTTACCCGGTTTTAAAAGTAATTCAGAAAATGAGAAACATGCTTTTTAAAAGAACGAGTTCTGTGTTTTCAAGGCTCAATGAGAAGTTTTGTTTTACTTTTTCAGGACCCATTAGACTTTGAGTGGAGTTTCTGGATTGAACGGGCCAGGAAATCTCTCCTGTGGACTCTCATCGGTCACGGCGTCATATCAAGATTCTTGAGCGTCTTTTACGCCAAGGTATAGTTAAATTGTTATAAAGTTATGTAGCTTCTATATAAATATTACGTGGCAGATGTTGTATTGAACACATTTTTATGTTTGTCCAACAGCTTAAGGTGCCAGCAATCACAGTCTACGGCGTGTTAGCAGCCAGCTATGTGCTGGGGCTTAAAGGCGTGAGTGTGTTGCTGGTGCATCTGGCGGTGTCCTTCACGGTGGCCCAGCTACGTAAGCCAGCCCTGTCGTGGACCTGTAACCTACTGCTTCTCTGCACACTTCACATTCAGCCACTTCAGGAAATCCAGGTGGGCCGTGTCACCTCCAGTCCATTTTAGTTGTTCTTAGGCTCTGAACTAATTTAGATAGGACGAGGCCTGAAATTCTCCAATCCTCACTATAATAAAGCTAATTCATTTTCCATGCAAAACCAAAGTTTGTGCAGGGCAAAAACAATGATAGTGTTGGTTCTCTAAGCCTTCTTGCCTTCAGCAACACTTCGTGCTGCTGTTTGTGCTGTTACCCTTTTTTAACTGCTGCTGTTATATTTTCAAAAAACACAAGAGGGCGTGAGATACTAAGAGCTGTAGAGACCCTCCATTTCACTAGAACTACTTGAGGATTAAAGGAAAAGACAAACCCGGTGTCCTGCACCACAGCCCAGTAATTAACACTAAAAATACTTGCATCAAACGCTTGCTGTTACAATAAAACCTCAATTGCAGTCGTTCACCTTCAGCTACGCAGTCTGATGTATGCAGAAGCATTGTGGCAGTGAAGTAATTAACCTTTAGTTGCAATGTGTTGATATTTGACTTCAGTAATATGAAATAAGTCTAAATCTCTTCTCGTCTCCTTTACACCCCACATACATGTTAGGAGGAACTTTCAATGCTTCCACCCTGAGTACAGAGCTGTCTCTGGTTTATTCATTTTTACCAGTTGCGTATACATATTCTAATATATGAACGTGTAAAAGTTTCCCTTTTGAAAAGTGCATATAATATAATTTTGATATCATTGTCAAACTGTAAAGTTCTACTTTGTAAAGTTTCCTTTTGAAGAGCACATTAAGTACACATTATTGTGTCACTGTTGTTACAAAGATTCCCGTAAAGGTTCAAGGAATGATGGTGTTTTCCATTGTACTGCACAGAAGGGCTGGTACACCACGGAGGAGGAGTACTATCTCCTGCTCTTCAGTGTTGCTGTCTGTGGCCTGCGCTTCATCAGCTTCAGCCTGGAGTGCTGCTGGAGCCCTTTACACCACAGTGGACTTGTGCAGCTTTTGTGGTTGTTTTCATACACCTTCTATCATCCGTTTTTCTACAATGGACCTATTATCACTTACAAAGCATACACCGAGCAGGTAGGAGTCTGAAATTGCCTTCTTATTGCCTTGAGATAGCCAACAGTGGTTGCTGTGCCTCAATAAGAGGCTGTGCCTGAAACCACCCCCGACTCACTACATGGTGCGTTGCCAGTTTGTAGCGCTGTCTGAATAGGTAGTGAGAATTGTCGTACCCTATGTAGTGCCCTAAACATATCCAACAATGAATCATGAAAAGTAGTGTCCAAACAAAGGTCCCTCATCAGCCAGACGTGGATTTATATACTTTATATACTTCGTGCAACAGCACCGATGCACTGAACAGCACTAACAAAAATAATATTAGTCACTTTGAAACGTTTATTCTGCTGCTGAACTCACTTGATGGTTGTCTACAAAGGGCTACCTTGCATTGTGAGTGTGGAGTAGTGCACCATAGTGAGTAGGGCGTGGGTTTGGACCCAGTTAGAAGTCCTTAAAGACAGGTAAACCCATGGTGGTGGTGTATTTAGTGGTATAAGCTTGGACTTTTCTTGTTTATAGCGTGGAAGGGACCCCATCCAGTTCAGTGGGGTCTTACACGTGACATATGTGTGAAGTCCTCTTCGGTCAGCGACTCTGGCTCAAGAGGTGATGGCTGGTGTGACGTCACCCGGATGTGACCTTGCAGTTCACCTTGAATCTTTGTGGAGGTTGTTCTGGTCTCTTTGGTTACCATTCATGTAGTAATCTCTTTATCTCGTCATCCATTTTCCTCTTGTGCCCACATCCAATGATGTTGACTGCAGTGTCCTGGACCTCAGAGCTCTGAAGGAAGCTGCAGCTGTAGTCACAGGAACATCGAGCTGCTTCGCAACACTTTTCATTCAGATGTCTTCAGACAACTCTCTCCTCTGTCGCTCTCTGGGCTATGTTCGTGTGGCGAACGCCAGTGACCACACTGAACCTCCAAATAGTCCGTCTAACTGATGATGGTGATGCTCATTAAAGGACACGCCTACATTTAACATGCCACTATGGTCCAGTTATTTTACACCTTTTCTGAGGGTACCAACTAATCTGTGGAGGCCAGTGCCAGTTTTGAATGATTTTGTTGAACCACACTTCGATTTTAATTAGTTGATGTTCAGTAAATTATTCATTAGTCATTTTTTCTCTTTTGATATATAACAAGACACTCGTAGCAACATGCTCCTTGTTCCACTTGTAGATGCGGAGGTCTGCTGAAGAGAGGAACAGGGATGAATCTGCTCCTAGTTACCTGCTGCTCAGATCAGCGCGGATCATACTGTGGTGGTGCACGGCGGAGTACATGATCCATGTCATGTACATGCACTCCATCCAGTCTAATGAGACCTACATAGAAATGCTTCCTCCCTGGGCTCTGGGTAAGTCACAGAAGTCACACGGTAGGAAGTTTTAGATTTCGTCTACAGGATAGAATAACTGCTTCAGTTCCCTGTTCAGACACGTGCTGAACTTGTTTTTAAGATCTTATCCGTTCGGGGTCTTCAGAGTAGCAACTGAATCATCGTACTTGACTCAGTATGGTTTTACTGATGGTAATGAAGCATGTTGACCAAAAAAAGGAAAAAAACAGCTATTAAACTTTCTCTGATCTGTTTTTTAGCTATATGAATAAAAGTGTATTTTGAATATAGATTTTTCTCCTTTGTCACAGGTGGTCTGGCCCTGGCCTTGGTCCAGTTCTTTTATGTGAAGTATCTGGTGTTGTTTGGACTTCCGTCCATGCTTGCCACTTTGGATGAACTGGTTCCCCCAAAACTCCCTCGTTGTGTCAGCATCATGTGCAGTTTTACAGGGATGTGGAGGTAAGATCACAAAATCCAGATACCACCAATGTCCAAAATTCAGTAACACGCTGCTCTCAGAAGGTCTCACAGCATTCTTGTGTTTGGTTTGGGAAAAACTAGCATCCCTTGTCCCTGGAGGAGAATGTTTCTTTAATGTCAAATGCTGCGAGCGCCCGCTGTGGCTTTGCACTCAGATCCAGACTGAGCACAGAAAACGGTCTCATCTTTTGTCATTACTGGTAATAGAACAACAGGTCACCTCAACATCAGGAGCTCCATTTCTAGTTTCACTCTAAAGTGGTTCTGCTTGTTGTGACCGATTCACTACTCGAAAGGCAAAGTCTGACCCCCCCGAAGCGGAAACGGAGTCGGAGCAGCCGTCTTGAGGCTGCAAAGTCAATTATCAAACAAAGTGACACCTGATTAGATGTCGTAATTGTTGTACGCCTTTTAATTCAAACTATCAGATTTGAAGAAAACACATTTTACAACATTTGGTATGACTTCTGTGATAATTAAGAATAATAATAATAATTTTACACATGCATGTACCTTTATATTGGGATGCTTTGACCACATCCACTTTCACAAAAGGTGTATTTTTTAAAAAGTCATGTTTAATGCTGCACATAGTATTGAAACTTGTTTGATACTAGTTTTTCTGTTTTTGAAAGAAAAAAAAGCAGAAAGTGATGTCTGAAACTATTATGCCTCATTTATGCTGAAGGGGTCACAATTGCTCAAGTTAATGGACACGACAGTACAGCGGGTGTTACGGGATAGAACCCATTCAAAGTAGAAGAAAAAGAAGAGATTCTGAAAAATGTGTCAGAACATCCCAGTATGTGAGTGTAGGATGATAAATGCACACTTGTATTTATTTTTGTAACACTTCAGGTAAAAGCTTAAATAGTGTACATACTGGACAGAAATGTTAACGTGTGCAGTCCAGGTACTTGAGCTTCATATTAAAGTCGATCATGTTTAGATCCGTTATGGAGACTTCAGCTCATCATACTGGCAGCTGTTACTGTCATTTTGTTGGATTTTGAGTGACGACTTGCCAGATATTAATAGCAGCGCTCTATTTAATAAACTCCAGTTTAACACAGTCTACATCCTCCAACATGATAGCTATAATCAAAGTTGAATTAAAAGTGATAAAAACAATTCAAAACTTGAATAAGACCTCACTTCATCACTGTTTTAAGTAGGTAGCAGCTCAGTGTGTGAAGAGTATTTGTGCAGAAGAAACATTCAACAAAAGATAACTATTGTAATATACACTTCATTGTGTATACCAGGTGTACCTGACACAGTGGTGAGTGTGTACATATGTACACAAACACACACATTAGGTGACCAAATAAAGTAAGCTGTTAGTGGACATTAAAGACATGCTGGCATTTGGCTAAAGCAGCGACTGAAACTGGGTAACCATGAAGGTTTTATTGTCAGATTGCCAGGAGGTGGAGCGCCTGCCACCTTCTTATTCAATCCTGCTCCTGAATAAAATAAGCATTGAGAAATGCTTCCTTAATTTGGAGCACATTAGGTTGAGATGTAAGGCGGCGCGTCAGGTTAGGGAGGATAACACGGACCGTCTGTGCTGCAGACTGAGCGATGTGCTGACACCGGAGGACTCCAGCCCTCCTGTGCTGAGCTGGTCGCTGCTGACGACATGGGTGGAATGCAGAAAACTGTCGAGTGGCATCGTTGACTATCAGTTTGAGTTTAAAGATGCTGCCAAATTCAGTATTTGTAATGTTGAAAAAGCAGCGCACAAACACGTATCATTCGGCACAGGTTTGAGTTTATTTAAAAGCCAGCGCCCAGGTGTTTCTTACCCTGTCATATATCATTATGTAAATGTGTGACTCGAATATCATTTTCCTTTCTCTTGCAGACACTTTGATGAGGGGCTGTATCGATGGCTCATCAGGTAAGAGGCTCTACATGAGCAAGTGGACTAATACATGTTAATATATACCAAAAATGTGAAATGTTATCTAAATCAAATAACAGTCCTCAAACCAGAATATTTGCATCTGGTCTTACTGATTTATGGATGTGACAGGCGTCTATACTGTATTGGTTGTTTATTGCTCACTTAGAGTTCATTTGCTTTGGGAAACTGAATTTGGCAGCTGAATAACCGTTAAAAAAAAGGAAAAATATATGCCGCTCTCTTGCTGCGTGGCCACGTTTCACAATGGTCAAGGATGCTGCATTTGCACACAGGCTTTCTCATGTTTATGAGGTTGCGTGTTGTTGCTGAATAATTCTTGTGTTGCGCTATTGCTCCTGCAGCATGGAGAAATGCCTCCTTGTTTAATATGCGCATATGAAATGGGATGATTATGTGTTTTCTCACTTGTACTTTGGACAACACACATTATTAGTCTGCTTGGTTTTAATGATGCACACTCGGCTGAGTGCAGCCTATTGGGAGTTTATGGTCTCCTTGGTAGATGCACGTTGCCACGGTAAAGTAACACTACAGCCGCACGCTTTCTACAGAAAACACGGCCACATTCTACAAAAATGCTCCTCTTTAGGTATTTTCAAATTAGAAATTGTGATGGCAGTTTATTTTTCTTTTCCCTTCGTGTGTTTGATTCATACGGGAAGATGGTGTTTACGTGGAATCTGCTTTTCAGAGTTAGTAACACAACTCTGCATATTAGACTAAAGCAGCAGCAATTAATTTGCTAAAGATCCCTCAATTTAAAATTCAAATACAAGTTTCCATTTTAATCTGTATGTACTGGAAATAGTCCCATGCTTAATGGCATCATTTGCAATCATGTCTCTGCAGATGCACGATGATACCGATGACACAATGCCCCGACGGTTCCTTCTTGCTAAAGTGCTTTTAAAGATCTTTTAATACAGTTCTGAAATCCGGCTGAAATCGTCTGAAGAGCGCTGGATGAGTGTGCAGGCGTTAAATGGTGTGTTGTATATGACTCACTGACACCTCATCACCCTGGGCAGTTAAGTGGCTAATTATTTGCCATTTCATTATGCGTTCCCTGCCCGTACACCGTCGTGTTGCGGGCTCTCCGTTCACCCACATTCTGTCAACGGCCCACAAAGAGCTCTTGTTGGTTGATTGAGTTAATGCAGCAGGAGAAGTGAAGCAAAGTTTGACCTCATATCCTGACAAACATCAGCTGTAAATATTTTATGTGGGGGGTGAGTGGCTGGAGGTCCGCATTCAACTCCAAACTGTAAAGAAAACACACTGAATGCAGCGTGCGTCATGAGGTGGCAGGAATCGGCAGCAGTCGTTACTTCCCCTCCTACTACTGTTCATAAACCCGTCAGCATGTTTGCACTCGGAGTTACATGACAGTGAATACACAGCTATACCCACATAACGTTAAATAACATTTCAATTGACATCGGTTTACGTCTTAGCAGATGAAACTGATGAGCGGCTGACCAGCATGTTTGGGTGTCAGGTTTCCCTCCATCTGCTGTGCTGCTCCGTGGCTGAGCTGGCCGCTCTATTTGAGGCTCCGAGAGTGCTGGCTCATCTATCTGAACATTGATTAGCCACGGGGGGGCCGAGATAATTAGTTCCCAGCTCAGCAGCACTAAACACAATGAGATGTTTGAGTGTGTTGGAGTGTTGTGTCATGTTCGGGCCCTGTCAGAACCTCGGGAACAGACCGGGTCTCAGCATATGAGGTCATGTGTTTGGGACTCATGGTGCAGTATTCACTTGAAGGAGGCTTTCTCATGACTCTACAGCTGCTGTTTTTATATGTACGGGGCAAACTCATGCTTGAGTTAAGGGCTAGCTTTTTCATTTTAATAAATGAGCTCATGATAAATATTGGTATTTCAGTTGTGGATACTGTTAATTACCCAAAATGACCCCCCAACAAAACAAGGACACAGCCAGCTGCAGGGTTGGGCAGAAATGAAGTAGGAAAGAAATATTTTGGTGTGAATCATAGAAAACATTTAGGAATAATTAACCCTGTGCAGCATGGTTAGAAAATTTCCATTGCAGTGATCCTATTTTTGCAGTTCCCGTCGGCGCTGCGTCGGCCGTTTTTGAAGAAAAGAAGCAGTGAACATAACATGATCATTTGTGTCAGATGTTGGTTTCGGTTTTGCACTTCATCGGTGCATTGCGTTGCTATTTTAAGTCATCTTTTGTTTTATATCTACACTATTCAGTGTATTCAAATATATATAAAAAAGAAAAAAGTCTCACTGTTATTAATTTGGACAGGTTTTGATGTTCTTTAAACAGCTGTACATTTGATGTTTCCTCTTTCAGATACATCTATGTGCCACTGGGAGGTTCACGTCATGGTGCTTTTTACAAAGTGTTATCCACTGGCCTTGCATTCGGGTTCGTCTGCCTCTGGCACGGCGGTCACGATTACTTACAGTACTGGGCCCTGATGAATTGGGCTGGAGTTCTGGTGGAAAATGGACTAAAGTCTTTCTTTGACTCATCCCGTGTTCACACCATCATTGTAAGTTTGAAATCCAACGGTGGACTCACATTAGGCTTTAAGACTTTGAATTTCCCCACTTATTCAAGATGTGAGGACATCATTAAATCTTTCCTGTAGCCAGATACAAGGCCTGCAATCTGATTTAATAAGAGATAATGACTTGAGCAGTTATGCAAAGTTTAGAATGGAGACAAACCGATTGGGTTCTGTCATATCTAATTCCAATCCACATTAACTGGACAAGTTGCAATACATTAACAGTGGAAACATTTGGGGTACTTCTTTGGCTCCTTGCCCTGGGAGATGGTTCCCTCTCAAAATAGCACTAAAGTCTGATGGCGCACTGTGTAATCTTCCTGGGTTATGGCCATGTGGTTCATTAGTTTCAAGTGCCTACGTGTTTTCAGATTCACAATCGAAAAGTCTTGTGGTTGTACTTATTTACTTCCTGATTTCCCAGGAGCAGAATTTCTCCGTGGCAATGCAAAGACGCGGCGCTGCCCTTCTCTCTGCGTTCTCCACCGCGATGCTCATCCTGTCTAATCTGGTGTTCCTTGGGGGGTTACATGTTGGCAGAATCTTCTGGAAGCGTGTCTTTGTTCAAGGTAAATTGCTCTCCGTGGCACTCACCCATCAAGAATAGTTTTTTTTCTCTTTTTCCCCTGATGGTTTGTTTCAGCTGGCTTTTGTAAAATAGTGTAGATTGTAGGGCACTTCAACACTTTACCTGAACTCTATGCTTATATCAACGCTCTTATCTACATGAGAATTAAACTATATTGAAGACATGGAAAATGATTTAAAGTCCTGCTGTTTAGTGAGCTTAGAAGTCAGCAGGAAGCTCTGTTGTGCATCTGCATAAATGGAGACCTGCATCTGTGCTGTAGTTGTGCCAGTCCCTGTTGAGCTCGTTCGTGTCTTCGTTTGGCTGATTTAGTACCTAAAGCGGGATGGCAGGCCGTGCTGGAGCCTGTCCACCGGAACCAGATGCAGAATCAACCCTGAGAATTGAACCTTGGTACTTCATATACTGTACAATATATATTAATGCTTCATTTAAATTCATAGTTTATTCATTCTTAGGCAGCAAATAGTTTTGCTGCTTAGAGGTGGCTGAACTCTCAACACAGTTCAAACATCTTATAAAGGAGGTGCAGTTCTTTCACGCTATTATTCCGTTGCCTATTTATCGTCTTTCTGAATGTTTGGCTTCACAGGCATCTAACTGCCCCTCGGTGTAAATCAGTGGGTTAGTAACTAAAAACGACCTGAATGCTTCTCAGTGCTTCAAGAAATATCACGTTGTTGGTCGGTTTCTGGATACATTTGAATGTTTTAGGTCGTATTTCATGAAACTCACTTTTAGACTGGAACAGGGCGTGGCCTTGGTTCAGTGGGTGGAGCAAGTCGTCCTCCAACTGGAAATCGATAGATGTCACTGCCTCCAAAGCGCTACACAAATGTGTGTAGGAAACATCTATAAATCGTTCAGGTGAATGACAAACGCTTTATAAGACACTTTGCAGAACCTATTCAAGGACAAAAAGGCACTAGAAAAATGCAGACCACTTAAAGTACAAATGTTGTGAATAAGAAACTTCTACTCAATGAGAAGGGGCGGTTTTCACGTTGTGGCTCCAACGTTTCTTTCTTATTCGAAACATAGCCCTGCATGAATTTATTCTCTGTAGTTTCGGGTCACTGACGCTTGCATAGGTGACATAGACCTGAAAAACCAGCAGTCCTTTTCACGCGCCACAGCTTTGACCACTGGAAGCAGGAACAAAGCGTTCAACCTGGCGCACTGATGCAAACTCATACAAATCAGGGTTTAGCTCAGGAAGCTGGTTTCAGACTGGTTTTCAGTCAGTGTGTCACTAGTCTGTTCAGATTACAGGACTCTGACTAAGAGTCTCTCCCTAATCATATTATGTGATTACAGACGCAGAGGCACACGCTGCAGAATCTGACAGCAACTCCATCACCTGATGGGTCTGTAAAACTACATTTTCCCATCACGTCTTGGAAAATGAGGCAGAACCAGATGCAAAGCAGTTTATTTGAAAATCTGAACGTGAGGAAGCAAATGTTGGAAGCTGTTTATGCCAGGATGTGTTCAAACACTAGAAAAAACCTTTAAACAAGGGGAAAAAGAAAAACCTTTAATGAAAAGTAGCTGCCTGCTGTATTGTGAGGCAGCACGCTGCAACTCGCCCTAACTTTTCTGATTTCCCTTCGGCGTTCTCTTTCTCGTGGTGACTTCACCTAATGCTAAATAGGGCTTACCCCAACGGCTCCACATATTTAACGTTTTTAATACGAGTGGGCCACCCCTGGCATCAGTGAGCATCTTCGACTTGCCCCCACATGAGGATCTTGTGCCTTCTGCTCCAGTCTGGAAGACTCTCCAGTGTGAACACATCAAACATCATGAAAACATCGTGCAGAGTTGTGAACTTGTTCAAAGTAATATGTCTTAAAAAAAAAAAAAAAAAAAAAAAAAAAGCTTGCCAATTGTAGAATGAATTATTCAGAGAAAAGGAATAAAACAGTTTACTGTTATGGTGATGCTCTCAGGTGACTGGAACACCAACACTAGAACAGCCGGTCCTGATGGTTACTGAAAATGATTTGAAAGAGGTCATTTAACAAACAACTATAATCTTGCTGCTTTCACTGATTGCTTGTGTTTTTGTACTTCAAATGAAACAGACGTATCAGAAATGCCTCGGGCCACTTCTACTCTTTAGATCTACACTGTAAACCACCTAGTGGGAGCAGTTTCATTACCATCAGATCAATACTTTGAGATCAGCCCGTCTTGGATTTTAGCAGCGCTGGCATCGCTGTAATTGCTCTCTGACTTTCCCCGGGGAACGGTGCAGTTGCTTAATCACACTGCAGTCGTGAGTCGAGCATGTTGGTGGTCTGCTGGACTTGAGTGCCTGACTCATGTGGGTAAATTCGGACTGCCCCCCATCTGAAAGCCCCTGCGCAAGACATTTCTAAACTTGTATCCCCGAGTGAGTGAGAGCTCTTAAAAAGATTAGACACACAAAAAGCTCAAGATTCAACCTGAAGGCAACATGAGCGTTTGCAAAATTCATGGTAGTCCATGTAATGATTGAGGCAGTTCTACTACGTACGCTTCACGGTCCAGACGGTACAGTCGTTTCTCTGGCTGTCTTATGAACACCTTTAGGAAATGTGGGTAATTGAACTTACCGAGTGCTACGTCCAGCCTCTATGTAGATGCTTAGTTGTGGCGCAAAGTGGCAAACAGGACCAAAGCGAACCTTTTCTTGTCCCATTTTCTGTCCAGTGATCATGTTCA
This sequence comes from Xenentodon cancila, assembly GCA_014839995.1. NCBI lineage: Eukaryota > Metazoa > Chordata > Actinopteri > Beloniformes > Belonidae > Xenentodon > Xenentodon cancila. Next base: position 911,993 of record CM026208.1, read on the forward strand.
GATACTTCATACATAAGTATTATGTCTTTCTTACAGCTATTTCTTATGAGAGTCAACTGGAAAGGACCTCCAGTCTATCTATCTATCTATCTATCTATCTATCTATCTATCTATCTATCTATCTATCTATCTATCTATCTATCTATCTATCTATCTATCTATCTATCTATCTATCTATCTATCTATCTATCTATCTATCTATCTATCTATCTATCTATCTATCTATCTATCTATCTATCTATCTATCTATCTATCTATCTATCTATCTATCTATCTATCTATCTATCTATCTATCTATCTATCTATCTATCTATCTATCTATCTATCTATCTATCTATCTATCTCTATATATATATATATATATATATATATATATATATATATATATATATCTATATATATATATATATATATATATATATAGATATCACACCGAGGGTGTTGATGAAATGTAAATGTTCGTGAAGAGACGGCTCAGCAGCAGGTTTTGCTCATGATGTTTGCAAGATCCCAGTATCAGAAGTGCATAATATAATTTGTTAAAATTCTGGCTAATATTGATTGCAGTAGTTGAATTTGTAGCATTTTCCCAAAAACAAAGCAACTGTTCAATACAACGTTCCATAAAAATATTTAACATAGAATATAGCTTTTCTAGACCTGAGCTGATGTAACCTTTGTCTTCTGCAAAGTGGAAACTGACAATTAAGCTTCGCATGAAGTACCCAGTGCATATGTGAATTAGATCTAGGCATGAATAGAAAAGAATAGCCTATTGAAAAGCATTGTGGGTGCAGGTGTGAGTTGCTGAGAAAAATTGGAGGCAGGCCAGTTCTCGGGGAGGCACACAGCTGTCCTTACCTGCACGCTCTCAACCCTTGAACAAGTGGCTATAAATATAAAGAGGAGGGAAAAAACCCAGCAACCCTGTATTTCAAAGATAAATAACCAAAGGCTTATTTATATTAGTAGTAGGTGGCAATCCTTTTTAAAAACGGTCCCTTTTCTTGATGAAAAAGAATTATCCAATGAGTAAACCGGTTTTTTCCCGCTCCTGTCTTGATCTTTTCTCCCGATTCAAAAACAAAACCAGTAATTTGGTTCTCTTTTCATTTCAGGATGGTCCACCATTGCCCCACCAATGCTCGCTTTCCTCTACTGCTTTGCTCAGGTTGGACTCGAACAAATGCATCGCTCGCCATGAGTCACCTTGACTTCATCAAACCGAGAATCCCCTCCACTGGACACCCACAAGCCGCTGGCTTCAGCACCTCATCCTCACCAGCCCAGCTTCTGCGGTGCGCCTGGCTCGTAGCCAGTCCAAGTCCATCTGCCTTCTGCTACCCACAGGACTGACTACGCCTGCCCGAAACCGAATGCTCAAGGAAAAGGGTTCCGTTGCTCCTGTGGAAAATGTAATCCCACACAAACTGTAATAAAGTCAGTACTGCTGTGTACACGGGAGTCTCTCATGGCAGCCTTAAGGCATGCTTTCTCAGTGAGCTTTACTCTAATAAACTGCAAAAGAAAATGTGGACCCAGAGTCTGTCTTGGTTATGACTCTGATAAGGTATTGCTCACTGGTGCAGTAAGCTGGAGAAATTTCATGTTTACTGCCCTCTTTTAGTTTAGCAGCGCTATTATGTATTTAGAGGCAGGCCGCAGACGAAGAAGAGCAACAGAAGCCAGATCAGTGTCGCAATGTCCCCAACCGATGTCGTCTGGATGAAGCAGCAGCAGAGGGCGGTCAGAAGTAGAATCAAAAAACTGGTGGCATTTCATTCAAGACTGTAAGAAAAGCATTTGATATTTGCCGACTGGGATAGCCAGTAAATATGTCATCACCACACAAACCGTTAGACTGAACAAAATGTCCAAACATCCATTAGCCCAACTAAAAGACACGCACCTGAAATCCATCAAGTGAAGCTCCTCATCCTCCTGCTCCTCCTTTTGAAGACTAGCACTTGAAGACGAGATGAGGCCACAGGAGCGAACGTCTCTTCAGGTTGGGGCTCAAGTAATCATGTGAAGAGCAGTGTAGATCAAATACTTCAAACCGGATTAAACAATACATGCCTCGTCCTTCGCTGTTACCCAACAGGCAAGACGATGGAGACGTCACATTTACATCAAAATCAAACTGTGCTTATCAATTTATGGTAACTTATTTAACCAAGACCAGAATACGCAAACAGTGTTTGAACGCCAACTGCCCTCACATTAGTCAGGCTTCAGGTGTGTAACAACACAATGCCAAAGAGAAAAGACATCAGAAATGCAAAAAAAGTTGCATCTTGAGACACTGCAAGACATCTGGAACATCGTCCTTTGGACAGAAGTGATTGTACACGTTGGCCATGCAGAACATAAACTTTGTGAAAACCAAAGAGCAAATTAGTTGAAATGCCTCAAACTAGCTGTCAAGCACGATAGCGGTGTGATGATGTAGGGCTGGTTTCCAACCGTAAAACCAACCGAGACGACCAGCAACTGCTCCGTAAGTATCCTAGAGCCAAATATGAGGTCATCTGTGTGGCAGCTCGAGCTCCCCTGAAACAAGGGTATGAAATATGAACCCAAGCACACCAGCAAGTGCACAATAGCAACTGCTAAAATGGAAAAGACACCAGGGGACGTAACGGCCAGATGAACTGGAGTGAAATGCTCTTGAGCTTTTACGATGGCTGTGCAAAGACAAATGCACAAGTGAATACACTCGAACCTCGGACGCAATCTAATACCGTACAGAATAAAGCGTCCAAATCTGTCACCATCATACAAGACTTCCACTGTACAGATCTCATGACGGAAAACTTACTGCGCTTCTACAAGCTGTTTAATTATGGAGCGCAATGAGTTAGTTAACATATTACTTTTACGTGTGTGCTATAGTTGAAAAATGAATCCCCAACATCTTTAGTTTGTTTTAAATCATGACTTTTCTGTTGTTTTGTTATAATGTGAGCTACTTTGTCCTTCACAAAGTAAAGTACGGAGAATCCTGGGCTGCTGTTCTGTTGAACCTTGAGCGTTCCCATTAGTTGATTTCTGTCCTCCGGATTATCACATCTGTGGCAGTAAGTAGGATCAGTGTGAGTGAGGAATCCTCTTAGATCATCTCAAAACTGAGGTTTATCTGACGTAAGAAGATCAGCAGGAGAATGCACCTGCTGAGCTGTAGCTTCTCAGAGATGCGCCGGCACCGCAGGCATGTGAGCCAAAATGTGTCAGAAATGACAAACGCAGCACGATTCGACCAGACCAGCGTTCAGTATGTACAAAATATTTATTATGAATAGCACAATATGTCACAGCTCATAACAAAAGGTCGCCTTTGTGCTTCATACTTCTCATCACAGGACTGGTGGATGAAGCCATGTGCATTCAACAAACCAAACACCTTCTTATGACTCTATAAACTTTGCAGAACAGCTTGTTTATATGCATATGTGTGTGTTTATGGGTAGTTTTAGGCCAATTTACTAAAGCTGATCACAAAAATAGATTTTTATTCAAACTGCCTCTGAGGACAAAATTAGTTGTGATTCTCCAGACGCTCGAGCTTTTCTTTCTGTGAGCTGGGAAACAGCTTTGGGACAATATGCTGAAGGCACAGGTTTGGATGCTTCCGAGCGCCAGTCGAAGGTGAGGCTTCACCGGCGTGACGGTTAACGAGATGAAGTGGGAGGGCACTGTTTCCCATGATTATGTCACTTTTCTGATCATAATTACAATACAGCACAGCGCTACATATCGCTTTCAAGAAGGTCTTAATTATCGAGTGTATTTTATCCAGTTTTAGTATATTTATGACCAGAACCCCCCCACCCAGTTTATTATGACAATGTGATAAATTCTCCTTCTTTTACACTTTAAAATGTGAAGAATTAGAGTTTAAACTTAAAACTCTAACACTTTGGAATACATATCCAACTAAACCGACCTGACTGTTAAAATCACCATCATTAAAAGTGAAATTTTAATATATATACATTGCAAATATTGTCATTCATTTGTGTCATTGAAGTGAAACAGCAGTTTCTTATCACCATAAAGAAAATATTCCACCAGAAGTTATTTAATGAACACAATTTACATTTTTTCAATACAGCAAAATAGCAGTTGTAGAAAATAAATATGCTCTTTGTTGTTCTAGTACAGAAAACAGGAAATATCAGCACCTCGTTAAAAAGTTCAATAAAGTCCATACAGGTGTTTTAGTTTAATAGCAGTGTGACATTCAATAACTCGTCGTTTTGACCTCCACTGATGTGACTTGAGGTTTAATCTTAGATTTGTTATTCTTAATATTTGTGACTGAAGTTCACGACCCCACAAATCAAAAACCTCAACCGGTTTTCAACACCAGCATTTATGATCAATTTCATCACCATGCAGACTCAAACTCTTGACATCATTTACGGACGACGTTTGGATACTTTCTTTGCTCTGTTGGGTGAAAACGTGCTTTTTGTCCAAAATATGTGGAGTTATTGGTGGAACTCCACCGTCTTCAGCCAGACTGGAAGCAGAAGGGAATGACATGCTGGGATGTGCTCAGCTTCATCAGTACTTTTATACGTTTGAATCTTAAGACTCCTGTATCACTGGAAATATATTCATTACATACAAAAATACGATTTTAGAGTGGCCTTACATCTTTATTGTCAAAATCAACCTGAGAGGAAATCCAGATAAATGACCAGACTAGTGGCCATGGGCGATAACTTTAACTAACGATAACTTCTGTGGAAGCGACTTAACTTGGACAGCAACTGACCATCTGTCAATCAGCTGACTGAAGCACACCCATCACCTGAATTAGCGGTCGTTTAGTAAGTCATGAAAAACTGAGACTGTGAAAAACAACTGTGGAAAGTCAAAAGTCAAGTACCATCGCTTTAAAACGCCACTCCGC
>CM026208.1:917013-999513 GCA_014839995.1 Xenentodon cancila
AAATCATTAGTTACCGAGTGTTGATATATCTTAAAAGAAGGCAATATTGCAGAACCAAATTCATTGTCATCTTTTGCATTCCCTACCAACTATATCCGAGCCCAAACCGAACACCTGCAGACGTACTGTTTCATATATGTAGCTCGGTATTCCTAGATAAGGATGATAAATACTTGAAATCAGGACACATGATCACGTCCTACCTGCTGCCTTTCTAGTCAGCATTTAAATCCATTTTTCATCGAGCACATCTATCTTTGGTTTCTGGAAATTACACCGTCTCTTGTCAAACATGTTTTTGGAAAGCAGATTGCCCGGCCAGAATAATCTGTTATATAATTTATAATGATCCCAGCAGCTGATTTAATAAGAGATGTGTTTGAGGATATTACGCCGAGAAGGTTTCAACATCTACGAAGTGTTTCCTCTCTCACGGTCAAAGTGATATAATGCAAATGACTCTGTGCAACTTCAATTAATCAAAATACCTCCCCACAATTTGAAGCACACATCTATTTTATATGACATGCAAAGAATCACATGAACGTTTCAATAACAAACCAACGGTTCATGCTGCCTCCACTGGAGCATCCCAAAGAGATAAAACTACAGTAAGTTTTACTGCTGAGATAAAAGCAAACTGTGCAAATTATTTTTCCATCGTAGTCTAGTGGAAAAATAAATAAAATCTATGTACAAACATAGAGCTGCAGGTTTTCATGTAACCTCCGAGAGCTACACACAAACATTTCAGCTACGACCTCAACCGGGCAACGTTCCCTTGTTAACAGCAGGTGAGCCTACTTCCCAGGCGGCTGGATCTCTCCGACCAAAACGATGCCTGACATAGAAGTATTTGCCCACTGCACCCGCAGCTATCCCAGCAATTCTGATATCACTGGATCCCAGCTGATGTCGTGGTTCACTGTTACCTGATAATTCTTCTATCCTTCAGGAGAAGATGTCCTCTTTGTCCAGTTCTGGTGAAGCAGGTCTGGAAATGTCAAAGAGAGGCTGTGGAGAACCAGGGCTTGATTTCCTGCCTTTGAGGAGTTTAAGTGCTTCTGTGAGTTGTGCCTCCAGGCTGGACATTCGAACGTTCAGGTCTTTAAGGTCTTCCTTCAACTCCAGTTTGAGCTCCTGAAGCGAGGCCTGAAGCGTTTGCTCTGGGATGGGGTAGAAGGCATGCCTGGTTTCTGAAAGCTGGGAGGGGCTATGGTCCTGTGGAGTGATGCGCAACTCACCCACTTTGTCCAGTCGCAGGTCACTTTTGGTGATACCGCTGTCACACGAGTCTGTCTTCTTTAGAGATGTCTGTGAATCGTGCACCGTGGTCCGTTCAGGTAAAGTCTCCATGGATTCAGCTTTAGACACCTTGTTCCAGTTGTCAGCTTTGGCCATGGACTCCTTGAAGCGACCCCAGCCTTTGACTTTGACTGGTTCGGCAGGCCGGCAACCTACCAAAGATATAGGCGAAGGCACCTGCAGCTTTGCCTTGTCTGAGGGGTTGCCGTTGGGAGGTGATGAAGGTGAGGGTGCAGAAGATGAAGGCGTTGCAGGGCTTTCTGTTACCGTGACAATGCTGGTAGTAGTAATAGTTGTTTTAGTCATGGGGACATCCACGTAGACGGGGCCCTTCTCGATGTCTTGTTCGTCTACATCTGGTTTCTCAGTTGCCATGCGAGCTTCCTTCTGCTGCCGAAAGCGCTGGAAGAGTTTTCGTACTGGGTGATCCGGTGGCAAATTGAGAGGGGCTTCATTTTTACGTCTCTGTCGCTCCTCCTCTTCCCGTTTTACATCACTGATCTTGCGGAAGACGATCTACAAAAAAAGGAGATTACTTTTTGATTGCAGTTACCATAAACGTTTACTTCAGATGATATATATATCCATCTGTGCATTTAACACTTTAAAGAGCAAAGATCCGCAGATCATCTTCACTTTGTCATCAACAAAAACATTAACCTCTTTTTAAGGAAACATCCTACAAAGAAAGATATGAAAACTTCTGTGCATAATGTCAATAAACAAATCAAGGAATGTTTTCAGATGCATAGAGGATGAGGGTGCAGGGACGTCTGTCATCTCTGATACCTCGCCGTGTTACAACGTGCTTCCTTCTTCAATACCTGAGAAAACTGCTGGGAAAACCTTCGTCAAGCCTTGCAGCACAGCGCTGAATTCACATGTGCCACATGTGACGGGAAAATGAAGCCTGGTGTGAACTTTAGCCAGCACCTCCGACATCCCTGATGGACGGACTACCGCAGGTCTCCAGGTACTCTCACGGCCCAAAAACACTTTGCTGGGATGAATGGTGGTTCTAATCGCTGGTAGGTGTGTGTGTGTGTGTGTGTGTGTGTGTGTGTGTGTGTCTACACGTGTGGACCCTGCTGCTGCCTGTGGCGAGCTGGGACGGACTCCAGCGAACCCGTGACCCTGTAAAGGGTTACGTAGGTAGGTTACGTAGAAAATGGACGGATGTTTTGAATAGGAATTGTTCAAACTGGTCAAAGCTTTGCTACCAGTTGTTTTTTTTTTGTTTTTGCAATGTGTGGATTTGTATCTTTCAGACAAACAACATATTCGTCTTTTTTAATAGTCTTTTTCCAACAAACAAAAAAAATGAAATTGGGATGTGAGGATACCCTGACCTCAAACCTCAAACCTCAAACCTCAAACCTCAAACCTCAAACCTCAAACCTCAAACCTCAAACCTCAAACCTCAAACCTCAAACCTCAGACATTGAGACTTGGAAAGGACTTGGACTCTGAGCTGGTCTTCGGTTTCTGCGCTGCGTTGGGACTCTGAGCTGGTCTTCGGTTTCTGTGCTGCGTTGGGACTCTGAGCTGGTCTTCGGTTTCTGCGCTGCGTTGGGACTCTGAGCTGGTCTTCGGTTTCTGCGCTGCGTTGGGACTCTGAGCTGGTCTTCGGTTTCTGCGCTGCGTTGGGACTCTGAGCTGGTCTTCGGTTTCTGCGCTGCGTTGGGACTCTGAGCTGGTCTTCGGTTTCTGCGCTGCGTTGGGACTCTGAGCTGGTCTTCGGTTTCTGCGCTGCGTTCCTCTCACACCCTTCAGGACTTGAATCAGCAGGTCTGCCCTCTCCGACCTCCTTGGACCGTCCCTGGAGTTCCCTGCTGTATATGGTCAGCATCGATGGTATCCTCGTGAGCAGTGACTAATGCTGCAGATCAGATTGCTTTTTCATTTGCAGGCAAATTCAGTTTTATATTTATATTTATATTGTCTTGGGCAGGGTAACCATAGAAACGAGATAGTGACTGGTAGCTGATCACAAGTTCATTTCTGAGAGTCTGCAGGTTATTATAACTGGATTTTTTCTTTTTATTTGTTGTGTTACAATTTGCAGAGCACCTAATGCTTTTGGGACAGAGCTTAATTACTGTTATACGCTTTCATATTTTCCAAAATAAATCCAGACACGTCAAACACTGACCGCCAGGCAACCGGTCCGGGGCGAACCCGTCCTTCCTGCTGACAGGTGGGATCATTTCCTCCCCTCTGTCTCCACACAGGATAGAAGAGGTGAGTGAGTGAATAAGCGAATGAACGTTTAAAATATTTACATAAGCAAAAATGTTAGTTGAACTGAGTAATTCCCTTGTAATTACCCAAAAGGAAACTGTTCTATTGCAGCATGCAGGCGGTCAGTATGACAAAAGCAGTTGAAGAGTCGTGGTCGAATGTTACGGCTGTGGACAAGAATGATCTGCACACACACCGTCTAGAAGGCAGTGACCCTGAAGAGGTCTCTGAAGACACTTATACGTGCAATAACGGGCTCTTTATTTTCAGTAACATATGCAGCGTATTTCTTTACACCATCACCTGTAACAGCAGTCAGCCTTCTTTATCCTCACGTTCCTCAGGTTCCTAAAGTCACAGGATCTGAAGCTGCTGCCCAACCTGACGGGTGACCCGCCTGGTGACCTGACTGGTGACCTGACTGGTGACCTGCCTGGTAACCCACCTGGTGACCCGCCTGGTGACCTGACTGGTGACCTGCCTGGTGACCTGACCTGGTGACCTGCCTGGTGACCTGCCTGGTAACCCACCTGGTGACCCGCCTGGTGACCTGACTGGTGACCTGCCTGGTGACCTGACCTGGTGACCTGACTGGTGACCTGGCTGGTAACCCGCCTGGTGACCTGACCTGGTCACCTAACTGGTGACCCGCCTGGTGACCTGCCTGGTAACCCGCCTGGTGACCCGACTGGTGACCTGACTGGTGACCTAACTGGTGACCCGCCTGGTGACCCGACTGGTGACCTGACCTGGTGACCGGCCTGATGACCCACCTGGTGACCTAACTGGTGACCCGGCTGGTGACCCGCCTGGTGACCTGACTGGTGACCTGCCTGGTGACCTGACCGGTGACCTGGCTGGTAACCCGCCTGGTGACCTGACCTGGTGACCTAACTGGTGACCCGCCTGGTGACCTGCCTGGTAACCCGCCTGGTGACCCGACTGGTGACCTGACTGGTGACCTGACTGGTGACCTAACTGGTGACCCGCCTGGTGACACGACTGGTGACCTGACCTGGTGACCGGCCTGATGACCCACCTGGTGACCTAACTGGTGACCCGGCTGGTGACCCGCCTGGTGACCTGACTGGTGACCTGCCTGGTGACCTGACCTGGTGACCTGACTGGTGACCTGGCTGGTAACCCGCCTGGTGACCTGACCTGGTGACCTAACTGGTGACCCGCCTGGTGACCTGCCTGGTAACCCGCCTGGTGACCTGACGGGTGACCCGCCTGGTGACCTGACCTAATGACCTGCCTGGTGACCCACCTGGTGACCCGCCTGGTGACCCGCCTGGTGACCTGACCTGGTGACCTGACTGGTGACCCGCCTGGTGACCTGCCTGGTAACCCGCCTGGTGACCTACCTGGTAACCCGCCTGGTGACCTGACTGGTGACCTGAGTGGTGACCCGCCTGGTGACCTGACTGGTGACCTGACTGGTGACCTGACTGGTGACCTGCCTGGTAACCCACCTGGTGACCCGCCTGGTGACCTGACTGGTGACCTGCCTGGTGACCTGACCTGGTGACCTGACTGGTGACCTGGCTGGTAACCCGCCTGGTGACCTGACCTGGTGACCTGACTGGTGACCTGCCTGGTAACCCGCCTGGTGACCTGACCTGGTAACCTAACTGGTGACCCGCCTGGTGACCTGCCTGGTGACCTGACTGGTGACCTAACTGGTGACCCGCCTGGTGACTTGACCTGGTGACCTGACTGGTGACCTGACTGGTGACCTGCCTGGTAACCCGCCTGGTGACCTGACCTGGTGACCTAACTGGTAACCCGACTGGTGACCCGCCTGGTGACCCACCTGGTAACCTAACTGGTGACCCGCCTGGTGACTTGACCTGGTAACCTAACTGGTGACCTGACTGGTGACCTGCCTTGTAACCCGCCTGGTGACCCGACTGGTGACCTGACTGGTGACCTGACTGGTGACCTAACTGGTGACCCGCTTGGTGACTTGACCTGGTGACCTGACTGGTGACCTGACTGGTGACCTGCCTGGTAACCCGCCTGGTGACCTGACCTGGTGACCTGACTGGTAACCCGACTGGTAACCCGCCTGGTGACCCACCTGGTAACCCGCCTGGTAACCCGCCTGGTGACCTGACTGGTGACCTGACTGGTGACCCGCCTGGTGACCTGACTGGTGACCTAACTGGTGACCTGACTGGTGACCTGCCTGGTAACCCGCCTGGTGACCTGACCTGGTGACCTGACTGGTGACCCGCCTGGTGACCTGCCTGGTAACCCGCCTGGTGACCCGCCTGGTGACCTACCTGGTAACCCGCCTGGTGACCTGACTGGTGACCTGAGTGGTGACCCGCCTGGTGACCTGACTGGTGACCTGACTGGTGACCTGCCTGGTGACCTGCCTGGTAACCCACCTGGTGACCCGCCTGGTGACCTGACTGGTGACCTGCCTGGTGACCTGACCTGGTGACCTGACTGGTGACCTGGCTGGTGACCTGACTGGTGACCTGACTGGTGACCCGCCTGGTGACCCGCCTGGTGACCTGGCCTGGTGACCGGCCTGATGACCTGACTGGTGACCTGACTGGTGACCTGGCTGGTAACCCGCCTGGTGACCTGACCTGGTGACCTAACTGGTGACCCGCCTGGTGACCTGACCTGGTGACCTGACTGGTGACCTGGCTGGTAACCCGCCTGGTGACCTGACCTGGTGACCTGACTGGTGACCCGCCTGGTGACCTGCCTGGTAACCCGCCTGGTGACCCGACTGGTGACCTGACTGGTGACCTGACTGGTGACCCGCCTGGTGACCTGACCTGGTGACCGGCCTGATGACCCACCTGGTGACCTAACTGGTGACCCGGCTGGTGACCTAAGTGGTGACCTGACTGGTGACCTGACTGGTGACCTAACTGGTGACCTGACGGGTGACCCGCCTGGTGACTTGACCTAATGACCTGCCTGGTGACCCACCTGGTGACCCGCCTGGTGACCAGCCTGGTGACTTGACCTAATGACCTGCCTGGTGACCCGCCTGGTGACTTGGAGCTGGAACAAAAGTTCTCTGGACTCAGCTTAGAGGACTCCTGTGTTTGATTGGCGTAAAAGAAGCTTGAATGCCACAAGAAAAGGACTCTGAAAATCAAACTACAGTTGGATTCTGGACAGAGACCTTGGACGGAGTCTTGGTCAGCCACTGGTCCAGAACGTGGTCTTCAGACCAGCCCTGAAAATCCACATCACCGGTTCACAAAACAGTCTTGGTCTTCAGAACTTGATTTTTCATTCACGAACACTCTGATACCACGTCAGATGAAAAAAATAAAACAATAAATGTGTTCATGATATGCCTTTTGATGGCAGGCCATCATCACCTCCTCCTCAGCAGGATCCACAGGTTGTACTGACCCGGTACTGACCCAGTGTCACCTAAATGAAGCTGTCATCTCCGATTCCACTTACAAGATCCTGGTGTAAATCTTCCTCGGCGTGGATCGGCTGAAGGAGCTGCTAGTCATCCTGGGGACTTCTATCATTTGGGAGCTTAGAGCAACTGGTCTCTAATCATCATGGACGGATGAATCATTTGTCACCCCCCCACCTTTTTTTTTTTTTTGGTACTGATACAAGGCAGGATGTTTTCCACAGGACTGGGACCTCGGACCCAGGCTGAAGAGGTGCTGTTGAATTTCAAACAGCTGGTCTTTAGGACTGGAGCTGAGACCATCTGGACCTGCAGCCTGGTTCCTGTTGTCTTTCCAGCTCCTTCTTCACCTGGTTAGAGGGATTCAGCCTTTTCTGATGAGCTGGGTGATATTAGTGCTTCCTCCTGAACCCATGAACCTATTGAAAACATGCCACATTAATTGGCTCTGTCCAAGCCTCCCTTTTCTTGTTTTTGTTCGCTTCTACTAAAGTTCAGCAGCAGCTCTTTCAGGTCATTGCTGTCCAGGGCTCGTTACTGGGGAAGCACCTCACTGTCCTCGTGGGGATGGTGTTCACCATGCACGCTTGTATGTCATCTGTCACACATTTCTAAGGATGTGACAGGCTACGATAAACAAGTTGTAACCCGATGGGTCGGCCCCGCCCCCAGCCACACAGGCGTCGTCGTAAATCCCAAGCTCACTTTGTCTGACACAGAGCCTTGACTGCAGCTACGAGAACGAAGCGAATTGTTGGACAGACAAGTGTGTTAATAATCGTGGACAGTCTTTTCTGTGGCCCGGATCCTTGTGATTTTTAAATTAAGCACCATATTGACTGGGGGGGCTGAACACATGTGAACAAACAGTCCCAGAATACTAAATAAAGCAAAAGTGAAGCATGACTTTTAAGTCAGGCTCTAAAAAAACTATTCGTATTCGTCTGGCTGAGGACTTTTAATGAAAGGAGCGTTCTCATTTCATCCATCCCAGTCACCAGCCACGTCACCCCATGAATCGGCGCCTTTAACCTTTTAAGCCCTCGTCATAGTTTTAATAAATAATAAGGATATATGATAATATGCATGATCGTGTTCGGGTTCTGAGGCGGTTCGGGGGGGTTCTGAGGCGGTTCGGGGGGGTCTGTGTTTATCTAAAAAGTATTTTGGACTAAACACAATGAAATATGTGCAAAGCACAACATGAGACCAAAGGAGTAAAAATTTCCCCGTCAAGCAAATACAGAAACACAAGAAACATCAGCAAATAATTTAAAGTAAACACAAAAACGTTCTCAAACTGGGCCCACGTCTGGCGTGAATGCCTCCTCATCTAAACCGAAACCATTCCCGCCGGCGTTATCGAGTCGGACGAGTCTGCAGATTTGGTGTCTAAATGTATAAAACCGCTGTAAAAGCTTTGCGGCTTCTTAGGGATGATCAGCCTGGTACAGATCCTGTGCATGGTGGAAAGAAACTCTAGAGCACCCCGAATGCCAAAAAACTCACTAAAATGCACCGGAGCAACAACTGAGCAACACGCATGTTACTTTCCTCCCACTGCTCGGAGCGTACCAGCTTCCAGCTGTGTGATTCCCTACGTGTTGGATTCAGCTTCAGCTGGGTGTCGTAGTCCTCACGGCGTTGGGCATCATATCACTCAGTAGCGTCTCCCCCTTTAAAGGACTACAAACATGGTGACGTTGTGACGGGATTACCGTCCCTTAAAACATTTAGAAATCCCTTCTAAATCTCTGCACATGGAATTGGGTTGGCAAACAACTGCGTACTGAACCGTGGCGATGGCGGATTTTGCCACGTTTTTGTGTAAGGTGCAACTGTCGTTGCAGGTCTCATGCAAAATGTTTTAACGAATGAACCTTTACATTCCAGCCAGAAACGCTATGGCGGCTGAAGTGCACTTTCACTGGCAGCGCCTGACGCTTTGAGAAACACTTATTGCAACTTATTGTAGGCTGAAATGAAAGAATTTGGCTAAGATAAACTGATAACACTGATTAATCTAATGAATTCATTCTCCACGGCACGAGATCCAAACTCTACCTGTATGTGGCCGCTTTGCAAACCAGCCACACATACATCTTCTGACATGGCCGCTACAGAGTTCAGCCAAACTCGAAGCAGAGTGAATCATTCTATGTTGCTGCTGTCAAAGAAATCACTCACCCTCTTTCGCAGGTTATAAGTGAGCAGCAGGTTTCTGGAAAAATGGTTGGAAAATGCTGTGTAGAACTCCAGCACCTTCTGCAGCGCATCCCTTTTAATGACGTGGAGGTCACAGTAGGTCAGCGCTCTGACGTTGGCGCAGGACTGCGCCAGAGTCACCTCCTTCCAGAAAACATCCCCAAACACGTCTCCTTTACCTGCAGAGAAAAAGCCGCTCAGCAATGTCGGCTCTTCAACGACAAACATTCTGCATCTCCCTGAAGGAAACGGGCTTGTACAAACAGTGTAAATAATGGTCTATAAATAATTGACTAATCCTGTAAAAGTCTGTTATACATCTTTCATAAGAACAGATTGTATGTTGCCAGGCCCTGAAGGCCTATTTGTGAGGAGGATGGGTTGTATTGTTGACTTTGAAAATGTTTTGTATTGGTTTTATTGCCAGAGTATTTTCCAATTAAATGAGTTTTATGAAAACAAGATATGTTGTTCTTTGGCCTAGTGGTTACAATGGTGGGCGTGGAGGACCCAGGTTCAAGCCCAGGGCTGCCCACAATGGTAAATCACTGGGGGCCCCTGCAAGGCCCTTAACTCCCAGTTGCCCCCCGGGTCGCTGGTTCTAGCAGCCCCACTGCTCACTAGTGAAACTAGTTGATGGGTTAAAAGCAGAGACTACTTTCGGTGTGCATCGTACATACAGCGTGTGCACGATGTCCACACTGACTAGAAAGGGAAGAAAAAAAAAAAATAATGTCACAATTTGGCAGACTCTTTTGCAGAAAAGTAGTGAACATGCACCTACATCTGTTTACAATTTTGTGTTGACACAGATGACTGGTTGTACAATTAGCTGAGGAGGATCCGATTGAACGGGGGGAGTCTGCAAGTCTGCAATAAATCCCTGGGGAGGAATCAATGCATTCAAATATCTAAATACTTTAGCCTTCTTAAGAATCAGCAGTAAAAGTGATGCTTACAGTTAATATAGGTTCTGTTTTGT
Source organism: Xenentodon cancila (assembly GCA_014839995.1). Lineage (NCBI taxonomy): Eukaryota > Metazoa > Chordata > Actinopteri > Beloniformes > Belonidae > Xenentodon > Xenentodon cancila. Next base: position 927,153 of record CM026208.1, read on the forward strand.
TTTATACAAGACTACATAACTGGTATCAATAAGTTTGTTATTTAAGGACGACGAGTGTTTGAAAGCATGTTTGTTGGAAGTGATTCTCCGGGACAACAAAGGCTGAACGTGGGATAATCTTTATCGCTGTCCATTTTCACATCACGCTGCACTTGGCGTGACCTCCGACGTGGCTGCTAAAAGCTGGAACATGAATGCCGGAGGAGGAAAACGCCACCGAGGAGGGTGGGGAGGAGCTCAGATGCCACCTCCACTGCTTCATGAACAGCTGAGCGTGTGCTTGAAAAGGGTATTTCGCTTTTCTGACCAAAGCAAGCTACAAACATTTCATTAGGAACTTAGTCAATTCTATCAAGATCTGAAAACATATTTTTGGTTAACATATTTGGTTAATAGTTTAAAAAAATAATGTGGGTTAGATGAACGTATTTCATTTACACGGTTTACGTGAGAACATTGAAAATCAAAACTCACTTTTTAAACAGGTAAATAGGTCAATAAATAATTTCCTAATGCTTTGTGAGCAAGTTACTTTATGAACTTTATAGACTTAGCAGCAGATATTAACTCAGGTGTACATCTGCTCGGCACGCTGTCAGGTGTGACTCGTGACTCAGTAATATTTGAAGTTGAAAGGCTTAACACGACCATATCAACATTGTAGGCCAAGAAACGTCATGATTTACAATAAAGACGGTCATAAACAGCAAAATGTTTGACACAGAAAATACTTAAGAGTAAGTGTATCTTTGTAGCTGAAAACCCCTCGAGCAACATGCACCTCTGGAAACGAACAGCAACCATCACTTATCACATCTGTAGAGCAGCGGCGGCGGCGGCGGCGGCGGCGGCAGCAGTGGAGCAGATCTCTGGTCTCGTGCAGTAATTCTCATGTTTTTTGTTTTTTTGTACTGCCATTAACTTAATGAGAACCTGGTTTATAGAGGCAACTTGTCCATGACTTCAGGCTCCAGCAGAACATCTATCCATCTCAGTGGAGTCAATCTGACACCATAATAATTTATACAATGAAATTAGGTTGCAATCCATTCTTTACTAAAGTCTTAATTTCTTTAAACCTGGCTAATTTCTTTAAAATAAAGGCTAAGACATGTTTTTATTTCATACTGATAATTTGGACCAGATAAGCTGCAGTATAAAAGCAGACGGTCGTACGGCTGAAACAGCCGAGCTCGGGTGCATCAAGTACGGCCTCTTTACAAAAAAGTCTGGCAAATACAATTAGTAACCAAGAAATGCAATTAATGAGGCAAAATAGCTTCCAATTCCTATTGTGCTCATAAATAATATACCAGCATCAATTTCATTCATTTAGAAGAGGCGGTTACCAAATATCTTGTCGTAGATTCATGATTCATGAATGTGGCCTCTACAAACCTTTAACAGTTACGTAATCTACCAGCAAGATGACCGTCTGAGCGAGCGTAACGGAAAATGATGAAACCGCGTCCAACAAGGATCCACAACAAGGATCTGAAACTGGCTCTAAGTCACTAAGCCTAGTGAGGCTGCAGACTTGAGCGATGACATCGGGCTGATCAAAGATACACTGGCTGTGCAAGAAAAGACGTCGCTGTCTGATAGTTCTTGTACTGCTGATGGGAGAGGCGGCCCATCTTCTCCAGCGCATCCCAGACTGGCTCAAAGGCTTGAAGGTCTGGACTCTGGTGGCCAGTCCATGTGAAAACGATGCCTCGTGCTCCCAGAACCAGGCCTTCACGATCTGAGCCCAAGGACCCTGGCACCAGGTCCTTTGGTATATTCAGGGAGTCGGTGGCCTCGTTCTTCGAACACACAACGTTACCAAAACCAAGACGGTCCAACTGCAGCAACCCCGGATCATAGCACTGCCCCGGAAACTCGTATGGTGGGCACCCTGACGGGGCGTCACTCTGGAACTCTGGGTAAGTCTGGACTCGCCAGACCACATGACCTTGTTCCGATGCACCACAGTCCAATGTTTAGGCTCCCTAGCAAGTTGAAGCCTGTTCTCTGATGGTTCTCTGAAGACCACAGTGGTGAACTCCTAATCCCTTTAGTTTACTTTGTATTGTTCCTGGGATTCTCGTTCACCGTTAAAATAACTGTCATTTTTGTTTTAATCATGTCTTGTTGATGTGTTGTTGTTTGAGGATGAGACGTTCCTCACGGCATCAGCTGAAACGTAAACCGTCCCCGCAGTAATTATCCACGGAGGCTCGCACCCTGACTCTTAGTTTTTAGGCAGTTTATCTAAATTTGTTTAAGCTTCAGTCATCTGAAGAGGAGCTGGTTGCTGATCCGCTAGCCCACCCCGGCTTTGCAGGTTCGTGTAGCTCCCGCCGGTGGAGCTCGTGACGGCGTCCCGAAGTCCTGGGAGCCGATCAAATCAGTCTATTCAGTGGAGCGAGTCTCTGGGCAGCGAGGCACCGTGACATGTGAATCGGCTTTGACATCGACAGTAAAAGATTCAGACTTTTGCAAAGCAAAGTTTAATTTACTCTTCCACACAGCTCCCTGTCCCGTTGACTCTGAAAACGTCGCCTTGTTCGATGCTCTGACTGGTCGTAGCACCAACCGACTGCATGCAGAGGCAGTTTGATGAGCAACCGCTGGTGCCGCACCTCGCGTGCAGAGCCCCTTTCATTTTCCACGGGTCAGTACTGCGCTCCATCCAGTGTTCTGGGCCCCTAAAGATCTCCATTTTTCAGTTTGTGTAAGACCAGCAGCAAACTGTTGAAGCTTTGTCTAAAAATCAATGAAAACTTGACCCAGGCAGCCGCAGCTGTGTGGACCTGTCACGTCTGGAGTGCGTTTCGCAGGAATCGACCAGCTGAGGATTTAAAGATCGAAGCTGAGGATGTGGTTTTTACACAGATGGAAAAATACTGCGACGCTGTTTCTGAAACTTCAGGGAGTTTCAAACTGTATATCGCTTGATTTTACAATTGCTTTGTGTGTATTTTATTGTGATCATGACCAATGAAAAGCTTTGGTTATATTTTGATATACAACATAGACCACGTTTTATCTTAAAACTGCACAAATCTCAGTTAAGATGCATGTTTGTGATTGTTGTACCATTTTTTTTTACATTTTCTTTGATTTTACAAAATCACGCAGTAATGGATGGTGCCAGAATAAATGATGTGAGGTAATGTGATACAGATAAAGCTGAAAAAACCCTTTATACAAAGGATAGATGAGAGGATTACATTTTAAACTAATACTTGTCCAATTCCTGAATCCATCACTTTGCAAAAAATGATCCTGAAGCAGCTCAGCTTGTTGAAAAGAAAGAAGAAAGTAATATCTGAAGTTTTTTAAAATGTTCTTATTGCTGTTTGAACAGCGAAGGCCGAATGGCCACTTTGACTGAAACACGTCTCTTGTGATCACTGCCAGTTTAATAGAGTTGAAGCATCTTCGAAAACATAACAAAATAAGCGGCTGTTTAATTACTGTTTCAGTACATCTGATTCTAAGACCTTTGTGTTTGTGTTTAAACTGAAGGAACACATACCTTTAAATTGAGAATTGTGAAAATGTTTGGAAAAGGTCAGAAAAGTAGTTTTTCAAAGAGTTGACTGGAGAAAGTTTGAAATTAAATGACAAAAAGGTAGAAATAGTCTAAGATCAAGAGCCATTTATCAAACTTCCAATCACTTTCTGCGGCTGCAGTGAAAAAAATAAATATTTATTTCACTGTGATTTAAAATTATTCACTCTGACAAACGGTACTTTAGACGATGCTCCTTCCTGAGATGCCCACTTTTATTTTGGAGAAAATACAGATGTAGCTGGTACTGGTTCTCCTAATTTTAAACTGTGAAAAATGAATAAACTGTCTAACTCTTGTTAAAATGGTCTTTTCCTCCTCCTTGAAACAAGAATAATCAGGATCTCACCTAGAATGGCCACCACCTCATCATCCTGAATGACCTCCAGGGATCCTGACACCACGAAGCACAGACTGTCCACGCTCTCACCAGCGTGGTAGATCAAGTCACCCGGAGCGCAGTGGATTGTCTGAAACTCCATGGCCAGCGCTCTGAGACACCCGTCACTGGCCAGCCGGAAGGCTGGGTGCTCTTTGAAGACCTTGCGATTGAGATGAACACAAATATCTGCTCTCATGTCCTTTGGACAAATCTGCAACACCTGGAGGTTAAAAAGACAGAAGAGGCAAATGTAGATGAAGCCATCTGGTAGTTTACACCCATTTACACCCGTCACAGCCGGCCGGTTATCACAATGTTGACGGACATAAAAGCCTGACAGCTCTTGAACTGGCGCCCAGCGATGAAGGTGGTCTGTGACGTCTCATGCCAACAAGACAACTAATTTAGTTTTACACTAAAGCTTCATTTATAAAACCCAATAAAATGTCAATTTCAAAGCAACAAAATCCTTTATTTCTCAACCAATGAAAAATCTAAAACCACTAAAAATCCATTTAATGGGTTAAAACAATGTTTTATGCATTTATCGATGGGCGGGGCTGAAAAGGTGAAGCGATTTCTCCGGAAGTGAACATGCTGTATTGTAGCTGCTTTTACTGGTTAAGAGGCAAAGCACACGGACGTTTCTGTGATGTTGGACGCCACTTTATGCAAGTACTTGTGTGCATGGCTTGAGGGGAAGCGTTTCTTCACAGACTACAATGACTTCACATTGAAATAAAAAAAAACATCATCTCCTGCTGTCCTGGTTTGGACGTGGACGTTCTGGGTTTCTAGTAAACTGCCGTTTCTGTGTGCTGTGAGTTCACGTGCAGACCCAGAATCAACACCAAAGCAGTTTGGCTTGCATGTCTGTTTGTCACTTGCGCTTTTAGATCTGTTAATTGCAAAGTGTTGAAAATCTAAAAAAAAAAAAAAAAAAGCTTTTGTCATATGAGATGCTGATGAAACTCAAACCTATACTAGTACTTTAACCAGTTTCTATGATATTTGCATACTTCATGGTTAATAACTTCTCATTCCCGTCACAGTAAAGTGCTTAAAGGCCGAAAGTGAAGAAAACATTGATTCTTTCAGCAGTTGATGTTACTTCAGGGCAATGAATGCAATTCACTCAATGTTTTTCACTTTTTCACTTCAACATTGACAAACAAAAACTGCTTACACTGAATTAAGAGCAATGCTTCAGTAGCACTGCAACTACCAACAAATATTTCAATATTTATAGCACTTAAGTTTACACTTCTTTTAATGCTTTAAGTGGGTTTTCAGGGAATTTTCCGTCCTAACTGGACTGTTGTACAGCATGAGCTGTAGGATGTGCCTAAACCGTCTTGTTCTCCAAAATGTTAGAAAAGTCAGTGCATATTCAGAGGATAAAACAAGAGGATATACTTTCACTAAGCCAACACTTGAAGCAATATTTCCAGTATTAACTGCACACATTTCATGGTAAATAAGCGGGAAACAAAGGCCGCGATCAACCCTCGAGTCCAGCAACCCGTGTACTGCATGCGACTGTTTTAGTGCGCCTCTCAACACGGCGAAGACCAGTCACGGGTCTCCAAAAACAAAAGAATCTATCTGCCTATGAATGCCAAATGAGTGGGTTATGTATCACGTTTAGACCTTTAAATGCAGCCAGACAAGTGACACATAGATGCAAACAAACTCAGAAAGCGGGCCAAAGCCGTTTTAAACGTCTGACTTTAATGAACCATTAAGGTGTACAGATTTTGCAAATGATAAATTCCCTGTGTTATAAGGAGTTAAGCTTCCAATTTTAAGCCAAATAATAAAAGTGTTAGACCTGGACAGGGTGATTTTAATTAGATGTGTGATATGAATGCTTTCTGGCGCCAAATCACAGATTTTCACAGTGGTTTTGAAGAAGTAGAGATTATTTAAGTTAAAAAGTACCCAAAATGAAAAGAAGGAAAAAAATGCAAATACTAGTATACAAGTATAATGTTTTGATATTAAAAATGCCGCATTTGTCTAGTTAGTATATTACTGTTCAGTAATATCAGTAACTGCTTTTGTGCAATGAATAATGTACACACACACACACACACACACACACACGCACGCACACACTCACACACACACACGCGCACGCACGCACACACACGCACCCACACAAACCTTCCAGATTATTAAAGGAACAGTTTTAAATTCTGTGATTTATGCTTTCATGCCTTCCTGCTCCATAATGATGGAGCTTCAGCCAACAGCCAATTAACTCAGCATGAAAGCTGGAAACAGTTTATCTCTGCTCAGAGATAACACCAATCCATCTCTACAGCTGGCTTATGAGCCTGTTATGTTTGCTTTGTTTAATCTGTACATAAACTGAAGGGTATAATGAAAAGGTTTACAACGGTTTATTCTTCTGACGTGACCGAGCGAATTAATGCAGAGCTCAACTCCTCTGGATTAGAGAGACTTTAGAGAAGAAGCTGTTTAGATAAAGGCTGTGATAATTAAAACTAAACCCCATCTCTTTCCACTGGATATTTAAAAAACAACCAAAAACAGGGTAATTACTTGCTTGCTTACCTTTTCGGTGTCAATGCCCCGCGACATGGACCAGGTGGAGGCAATATAGTCCATCACCCTCTCACTCAAGCCTTTTGGCACCTGATAGAGTTTAAGGAAGTCCCGCACGCTGTTGAGCATCTCATGGTAGCGGTTTGTGTTGGCGTACATCTGCTGGAAAATGGTTGTCACGTTACCGAAGATGGTGGCATAGAGAAGAGCTGTGGAAACAGAAAATGTGGAAGTTAGGAGAACAACTGAGCCACATGAACGATTTTGGTTTTAAACTTGCATTGAGGAGGAAGACGACGCTTTTCTTTAGCAGTTCAGCGTTTATGGGTCTTCGTCAGGACTTGATAAACAATAATAAAGATGGTGTCAAAAAAATGTCAAAAGATGTAAAGTACATTAAATCATTTCTTAAGAGTCGATATTTAACAGTCTGATCATGACGTTTGTCATATGGATTTAATAAGTGATATTTAATAAGGAGAAAAGGGCATTTCCATCAATCTGCCACGCCTTTAATACCTCACACACTGTTCAAAAACTCTTGCAGACTTTTCCCAGATGCTCAGGGACAGATGCCACCAAAGCTGCAGGAAAACAGGAAAATCTTTTACGTTTTAAACCAGGGTCTTGATACGACACAACTGTCGAGTTTTAAGAGCATTTGAAGTACACGTTTCATGTGAATTTATTAAAAATCCAGCAATAAATAGCTAGAAGCCTCAAATTGTCTTTGAAATCTTCTTTATTGCTTCAGTTAGGAAGCTCACCCTGGCCAGATGGGGAGTAGATGAGGAGCTCAGTTCAGTTAGATTTAGTCCGGACCGCTCCAGGATGTTTGCCTGCAGCCCCTTCTGTGTTTTATTGGCACTTTGCTTCATCGTGGTCATTGTCTCTCTGAAATGCAAATGCTCACCCCAGACTCAGATTCTGTCTCTAGAGGTTTTCAGTGAAGATTTCTCTACAGCTTTTAAGCAACATCTTCGACTGATCCCGTCTCCCAGCTTCTACAGCCTAACAACATCCCTACAAAATGATTTCTCCATTACCATTTTTGACTGTAGGGATGGCATTAATGAGCTGGCACGCAGTGCCTTCAATCTATTTAATCAAATCAAAGGATTTTGTTTCTCTTGGTCTGCGTGTGAATCAGGTGCTGTTGGGCAAATTCCTAATAATGAGGATAGGGCCTCCGTTTGGCCTCTTAACCAGAAAGGCCTAATTGTGCTGCACTGATGGTTGAACTTCTGCTAGACTCTCCAACCTCCACAAAGGATGTCTGGATTTCTTTCATGATTATTACAGACAGAACAAATGTGGTAATAAACTGTTGGTAAGCTGTCTGTTTCCTACTGTCCCTCCGTTTATAGACCATATGATGCGTCAGACCTGCCCTCAGACTTAATATTGTTTTATGCAGTTAATTCTTTAATTAATCACATGGGAAATTAAGCATGACGAGTCACAGCAGCCTCCAAATATAATACGCAGGATTGTAGCTGAAAGGAAAAAAACAAAACACAGTTACAGCCTCATTTTGCGTAAATGTGTAAGCAAACTTCCCTGTGATGCAACATCCCATCAAATGAGCATATTTTTTCTTCACTCATGTTTCTGGCAAGAATTACAAGAAAAGCAGCAAAAAGGAAGCGCATGTCATGCGGTTGAACTGTGCAACAGCTGGCGCATGCACGTGGATCAAAGCCATCAGACGTCTGCGCCGTGTGAGCAGCGGCGCCCTAATTAGCCCCGCTGGAATGGACGAAGAGGAAACGTGCCACTCACCTGCCCTCGCACGACGACGGTAACCTGAGTTTGTTTGTTTCACGCATACAATCAAAGTGTTGAAATACTACGATGAGAATAATACTAATTCAAAAAAAAAAAAAAAAAGCTCAAAACCACCTTAAGGGAAAGGTTATCCACAGCTTTCATCCTTTCACCGCCATTACTCAGCTTGTTCACTATTGTTTGGTTGTACACCAGCAGGCATCACAATCAGCAGAGAAGTAACGCATCAAAGACGTCATAAAGTCCTTTACATACGAAATGACCATCAGTCAACACGGCCACTAAAGCTTTAGCACAAATACTTGTCTGTGAGAAAGGGAACGTAATTCGTCTCTGCCGACAGCGCTTCACTTTGTTTCAACACCACCTTTGCTTGGCGATGCGCTCTTCTTCCCTGCACGTCGCTCGTCACGAAACAGCTGGCTCATTTGAAGGTAGTTAAAACGTAGTTTACAGAAAGTCTAGCCCGAGGCCAACGGTTGCTATAGAAACAGGACATATGTATGGTGTGCCCCCCCCTCCCGCATTGCCCAAACACACCCACGCACGCTCTTTCCCATGCCACCCCGCAATCCCTCATCATGCTGTGATCCTCTGCAACCAACACCAATCCAGTGCTGCTGGTAAAAATAGCACAGTATCAGAGCATCCATATTTCATACAGATCAGCGAGAGAGACTGCACGAGACTGCACGAGACTGCATCTACAACTGAATCCTCTGGAGGATGTCTGGTTTTCCGATATCAGAGGATCATTCGTTTCTCACATTGAAGATTTTCACCAAAGATAAGTCTGCAAATGAGATTTCCCAGTTCCCCTGCGAGCAGGTTCATAAGCCTGAACAGCCAAATCAGAACTAAAGAGAGGGAGGGGGTACAGGTGCTCCTCACAACTGAGACCGTGGCTGACAAAAGCCACCGGGAAGGTGACGGGTGACTGCAGCGGGATCGGAGGGAGTGCTGTGCTAAAGTGATCTGGCAGCGTCAGCCGTTGCTCCGAGGCGCTGCTGTGTGCAGTCGCACAACGGCACGGCGCTGAACACATTTCATAAACCACCCAAGCAAAGAAGAGCTTATTGAGATGTGGAAACGAGAATCCTCTGAAAATCTTCCTTTGTAGGAGATTAGACCTTTGCAAAATAGTGTGGGAAACTGCCAAATGAAACCACATTATGTGAAATAAACAGATCTTGTTCATATTTAAACATGCATGTACAGAATTAAAAATGACTCTCAGACACCAAGTGTTGAACTCCAGAATCTGAGATGAAGTCTTCCTATTCATCACTTCAGCTGTGCCTCATTTTTGAGGCTTTTTAAAAATAATCCTCAGAAAATCTAAATAATTCAACAGAATATCACAAACTAGACTGTGGTCATAAGTGAAACGGGGCAAGGCTGGCACTGTACTACATGTCAGCGTATTAATTCAGTTACTGGAGCTGACAGAGTGCTGATGAGGTTGAGAAACAGAAACTGACAGTTGAAACTCATTAGGGCTTTCTCCGTGTTGCACAGAACGTGCAGTACAGTATGTCCCGTTTATATAATATCCAGTATCCATGATTTTACCAAAAGTTGTTATGCAACTCCAGCTACAGCAGCGATGCAGTAGTTCCTTTCAGACCGGTCCTCAATTCAGATCTCCCCTGATTCCGACTTTTCACAGACAGCTGATCAAATCAGATCCAGTTTTGTTTCTTTTTTTTAAATCCAGTTTTCTGTCTACTGATATTAGGGTCAGCTTGCAGAAATAACACATTTTCAACTTAGAAGACAGACGTGGGGTTAGATGAGCATCGTAACAGAAAGGATAGTTTAAAGTCAGGTGCTGGCATCATCATCTCTCAAAGGTTTGCAAATTATTAACAAACGCAGTCCACAAAAGAAATAGTCAAACACCGACACTGCACAGTCAGTTAACATTGATCTAATAGTCATCTAATGTTTCTGACTCAAAGAGTAAATGGAAGTTATTGCATTTACGTGTGCATACAACTGAAAACTTTACTTTAAGCAAATGTCATCCATATGTATGAAACTGTTAAATGCAAAAGCACCACAGATACAAATCTACATACATTTTTAACTGCTCAATATAGCCTCCTTTTATCACCGCTCAGTGAGTGAGTTTAAGATAGGCTTTGTTGAAAACAAGTCTTGGACTCAGCCAAGCTCATGCCAAACATGTTTTATGAGACTGAAGTTAAGGCGAAAGTGGCTGGAGGAAGCTGTCTTGCTGCATTATGAGGTGTAAACTAATTAATGATCATGTGATCAATCTGTGAGCAAATCCCATTAATGAAAACACACAAATCTCCTTTTCCTGACGTTCACAAATCCAGGTTTTAGTTAGGAAGTGATTCACATACAAATCTACTCTCACGTTCATAAAAATGTGATGTCTAAGGCCTTTTGTCCATAAGACTTTATTGATCTTCAGGCTAAATCTTTTCTTGTTTTTGTATTTAAAGCAGTTTCTATCTAGAAAATACCTGCAGTCCAATCCTACAACGTGAAGCCACCTCCAGGCATCTGATGACGGATGTGTAAGAGCTGTTGGCTGTGAAGCAGTTGTTTCCACACAGACTTACGGAGAAACCTCCACATGAAGTCCTGGGTATCCTGGCAGGTGGTCTGCACCACATCTGTAGGTGACGCAGAATTAATGTCTGCTTAACTACATCCACTGATAATTTGAGGGGTTTTTGTTTTGTTTTTTTAAATAGGCATTCACTCTAAGTTGATGCTTTTCATATCAAAGCCATTACAGACAGATTTCTTCTTGGTTCCTCACTTAAATTTAATTAGGACGAGATAAAGCTACGTTTGTAATTGTAAGTGCAGAACAGAGGAGCAGTGTGCACTGTTGACGCTGACTGATGTGGGGCCTTTCCATCACATTATGTAGCTCTGCTGGTCTCAGCTCTGCGCGTGTGTGTGTGAGTGTGTGTGTGCGTGTGTTTGCGTGTGTGTGTGTGTGCATGTATGTGTGCGTGTGTGTGTAAGTGTGTGTGCATGTATGTGTGCGCGCGTGTGTGTGTGTGTGTGAGTGTGAGTGTGTGTGCATGTGTGTGTGCATGTATGTGTGCATGTATGTGTGCATGTGTGTGTGCATGTGTGTGTGCGTGAGTGTGTGTGTGTGTGAGTAAGTGTGAGTGTGTGTGCATGTGTGTGTGCATGTATGTGTGCATGTATGTGTGCATGTGTGTGTGCATGTATGTGTGCATGTGTGTGTGCATGTATGTGTGCGTGTGTGTGTGCATGTATGTGTTCATGTGTGTGTGCATGTATGTGTGCATGTGTGTGTGCATGTATGTGTGCGTGTGTGTGCGTGCATGTATGTGTGCGCGTGTGTGCGTGTGTGCATGTATGTGTGCGTGTGTGTGTGCGTGTGTGTGCGTGTGTGTGTGCGTGTGTGTATGTGTGTGTGCGTGTGTGTGCATGTGTGTGCGCGTGCGTGTATGTGTGCGTGTATGTGTGCGTGTATGTGTGCGTGTGTGTGCGTGTGTGTATGTGTGCGTGTGTGTGCGTGTGTGTGCGCGTGTGAGTGTGTATGTGAGTGTGTGTGTTTGTGTGTGTGTGTGAGTGTGTGTGTGTGTGTGTGTGTGTGTGTGTGTGTGAGTGTGTGTGTGTGTGTGTGTGAGTGTGTGTGTGTGTACAGTAGCGTGGAACTAGTCTCTCTTTCACGTTGGGTGAACACCAACGCGTCCTTGTTCTCTTAAGTTGTTGAAAAACATTACAAACAAGCTACAACTTTGCAGGTAAAAACAAGAAAACACAGACACAATACCTCATCTGTGCACGCAGATAGCTTATTATGTGCATGAATTATGCATTTATGAGTCAGTTTGTAAACCAAGCGCAGGGTTTCACAGATGGCTCTCTGCTCTCTGCTGTGCAGCAAACACCACCTCACCAGTCCTGAAACATATTCACACCCTTCTGTCACAACGTCTGTATTAAAACCTGTCAAACTCCCACAGTGTAAAAACACACTCCACAAACACAAACTGAAGTGGTGTGTCCTGTTTCTGTGACACTGCTGTTTCACACAGTGCTGCAATGAATGCACAGTCAAGCTGTAATGCCTGGAGTGGAAAATAAAGCAGAGAAACCATTTTGGATATAGTCATGTTGAGTCAAACTGGACTGCAGATTCACGGGGAGACAGCTATGGATCCACTGATATCTTCATTGTCAAATGTCAAACTAATTTACATGAAAGCTCTGCTCTAAAGGTGGATGTTGCAGTGTAGACCCGACAGGTCACATCAGCCTCTGCAGCTCAGAGCCGACGGGAACTGTGCAGAGAAACACGCCCTGCAGATGGCTATCTTTCACTGCCATGTTGACAGCTGGTCCAGTCTCACTGCTGAAGGCAAATCATTATGATTATATTTAAGAATCATCCAAGGAGCCAAAAGGGAGGCATTTCTAAACATAAACGTCTTCCTATTAAAGATTTGAAGTTTATACAAATTTAAAATCAAAAGTTAAAGGGAAAACATACTTAGGAAAAGCTTACAATAAAATTTTATAATTCAAAGCCTGTTGGGTGCAAAATTGCATCAAGCCATGATTTAATCTAGTTTGAAGAAATATCTTTTTTTAATGCACTCCAACTAATGTTGCAGATCGGATCAAGAGTTTGTGTAGGACTTTTCCGAAGCACTGCAACCACATGTGTGAAATCTGAGCTGCGGGTTGAGTTCGGTGTGGGCCGGTCATCTTCAGAACCTCACAGGCAGCACAGCAGAGTTCCTTAGTTTTGTCTCATTACTACAACTTCTATGTTCACTCTGGCCAAGGAGGTATTTTACCCCAAGAGCGCTGATAGGAAGGTTGCTGGAAATTCATATTTAGGACTTAGATGTGAAACAAACACCACGAGATGATTTCGTGGTCCCACACTCCCCAGCCACCCCTTCCAGCTCCTCCGGGAAATATGAAGGCAATCCCAGGCTAGCCGACCTCTCCATAACCACCTCTCGATGTGCAGGAGCACAAACTACTCAAAGTGACTCCTGAATGGCTGAATTCCTCACTCGCTCTCCAAGGAGAGTCCAACCACGCTGCATGGAAAACCCACTTTAGGGGCTTGTCTCGGTAACCTGGATCTTTCATTCACTACCCACACAAAAATTATTTTCAAAAGGAGAAAATACATGTTTTTGAAAAAGCAAAAAAGTCAAAATACATTTTACTTTGAGAATAAGCAGTGTCTCTGTGATGTATTATTAAATTATTATTACTATAAGGAGCCGGTGCGAGACAGAAAATGTGTCACTGAGGGTGCAGTGCAGTGAGTGGCTGCAGTGCTGCGATGAAATCTGCCAACCTGAACTGCACATTCTGGAGCCAGGCAAGATATTGTTCAGCTAATCTCAGGTAAAGTTCTATTTTCTGAACTTGGATGACTCTATTCATAATTCACTGACACACCTCGGTGGACTGCGGCTTTTAAGAACATAGCTGGACTTCTCCTGTATCATGTTTCTGCAGGATTAAAGAAGATGATAAAGGGCTCGACTCACATCCAATCATCATCATGGCCACTGCAAAGATTTTCTCTCCGTCTGTCGTCGGGGCAATGTTGCCGAAGCCAATGCTGGTTAGGCTGGTCATAGTGAAGTACAAGGAAGTGATGTAGACGGAGTCCTTGTTTGGCCCGCCCTCCCACTTTCCTGAACCGCTGGCGTTGAAGTGGTACGGCCTGCCCATCGTCTCAGCCAGGATGTAGAGCCAGCTATCCACTCGGACGGCATTGTTTTCCTCATCGATAACCTCGTAATCACCGATGCTGTACCTGTAGAGCAAACAAATTATTACACACTGACTTTCACACTATTCTGAGATTAACAGAAAAAAACACAGGGGGGCGAAGTATTGTCATCCACAAAATAAATACCGATACCAACCGGTGACGAGCACGCTGTGACAATCAATACTGAAAATATAAATGACTAAAATGGATCAATTCACCTAGTGACACTTTTATATATCATTAGATTACAAGCATCAATTTAAAAATAGGCATCAACAGTTGTGGACAAGTCTGGTGAGCCCATAATGAAAAATGTGGTGTCCAACTGCAAACCACAATAATGGACAAATCTGATGAGATGAGATGAGATGAGATGAGATGAGATGAGATAGGACTTTATTGATCTCACAAGGGAAAAAAGAACAAAAACAGAAGAGTAAGAAAAAAAAAGAAAAAAAAAAGAAACGGTAGCTGGTATCTCGGTACAAGCAAACAGCATGATGCATTATGGATGGAGGGTTGTAGAGGTATGCAAATCATGTGTGCATATATATATATATTATATATACACATATATGATATATACATACATATATATATAAATATATATATATATATATATATATATATGTACATATATATGTATATATATATATACATATATATATATGTATATATATATATGTATATATATATATACACATATATATATATATATATATATATGTATATTTACACACACACATACATATTAATGTTATTAACTGTACATACGTGTTGATCATTTTCTCTATTCGTTAATTCAGTCATTCACTTGCAGACTTGTCTAAATTGTGAAAATCCGTTTTTTTCCTTTGCAGGGTCACGGCGGTCTGCCGGAGTCTGTCCCAGCTCATCACAGGCGAGAGCACGTAATGATAGCTTTTCATTTTCTATGATGTTTCTTAAAACTGTAACTGCATAAAACTGTGTAAAACAAAATGATTGGGTCCACATAAAAGAAATTCTGTGAGGTTTTTTTAAACATAAATGCTTTATTCACATCTACAGTGGCTTTGCTTCACAGAGCTGCTGTAAACAAAGCAACAAAGATCATGTACTGCAGGCAAAGCAACAAAGGCAACGCAAGGTTTGAACTAAATGCCATTTTGTTCTGTAGGTGCAGTGCCCACATACATGCAGGAGATTATGTTTGGGGCTGGCGTTAAAACCCAAGAAAGAGATGCAGAGTCACCCTAAAGAACACTTTTGAAAACTGAAGATAGAAGAACCGGCTCACCACAGACGAGACACAAAATGACTGCAAAGTTAAAATTTCCACAAAAGCACTAGACAAGAAACTGCCTGCAAGATGGCAATCACAAGCTTCAAGACTGGGATTTATGTGACTGTAAAGCCTTTGGCTTTTTTCCTTTTACACATAACAGATTGCCATATTCCAAGTTTTGATAGTGCATTCGTAATTAGTACACAATAGTGTACTAATTACTTTTAAAACAGAGCAGAGGTGGCCTGAGTATTAAGTCACCTGGAGAAGGCCAGTTAGAAGGATGGCAGCAACACGCACCATCTGAGGCATCAATTATAACAGTGAGAAACGTCTGAAAAGTTCTAAGCTCATTCAGCTGGACACGTCGAAATTATCATTTTCCCACATTTATTTTCCTCCCAAAGTAAACAGGTTTTAAAAAACAGAAAAAGATAATAACTAGAGTGAGTCCAAAAAAAATGGATGAAAAAAGATGAAGATGACCAGGAAGAAATGGACAGAAACATACAAACAATTAACCAACCTGCATATACCGACAATCCACGTGAGTTGCTTGTAATGATGAGTGAGTGAGCGAGCGAGTGAGTGAAGGATCGAGGGAGTGAGGGAGCGAGGGAGTGAGCGAGCGAGGGAGTGAGGGAGCGAGAGAGCGAGTGAGTGAGCGAGCGAGTGAGTGAGTGAAGGAGCGAGGGAGTGAGGGAGCAAGAGAGCGAGGGAGTGAGTGAGTGAGCGAGCGAGTGACTAAAAGGAGTGAGGGAGTGAGGGAGCGAGAGAGCGAGGGAGTGAGTGAGTGAGCGAGCGAGTGAGTGAAGGAGCGAGGGAGTGAGTGAAGGAGCGAGTGAGTGAGCGAGTGAGTGATCGAGAGAGCGAGGGAGTGAGGGAGCGAGAGAGCGAGGGAGTGAGTGAGCGAGAGAGCGAGTGAGTGAGTGAGCGAGAGAGCGAGGGAGCGAGTGAGTGAGTGAGCGAGAGAGCGAGGGAGTGAGTGAGTGAGCGAGAGAGCGAGTGAGTGAGCGAGCAAGTGAGTGAGTGAGTGAGTGAGCGAGAGAGCGAGTGAGTGAGTGAGTGAGCGAGAGAGCGAGTGAGTGAGTGAGTGAGTGAGTGAGTGAGTGAGTGAGTGAGTGAGTGAATGACAGTGATGTGTCTGAGGAGCTCTGTCAAGTCCGTGTGAATTTCCAAAGGAACAGGAAAGCGGCTCAGTGACTGTCAACATTCATCCTTGTCATAATGTTTAATGAGCTTACAGCATAGCAACAGTTTACTGTCATAGTTTTGCCATATTTCACTACAAACTGCAAATCTCAGTTTCACGTTGGGGTTATGAGATGAAACAATTTAAGACAGAGTCCTTCTAAGCAGGTGTGAGTCCACATAACTGCTGAGGATACAAATTCCACCTTGATTAAAGCAGACTGAGCTGGCTGAGTGCAGGACCGTGGTTGCTGCCGAAGAGCCTTAGAGATAAAGGGAATATAACTTAGAGGAATTTGATGATGCAATGTTTACTTGCGGTTTTCCCTACTGTTCTGCTTCCCTCTCCGTCTCTTTCCCCTCCTCCACCGACTGTATTATTTGAATATTTTTGAGCTCTAGGAAGAAAAGCTCACCAGTGCTTTTACTGCATAGCAGAATTATGTTTTTATATTTTACAGCTCCGGTGTCAGAGTAACACAAACTATTCCCATCTTTAATATCTAAATAAGAAACAACAGCAGCAAGTAGAAAGAGAGTACTGCTGCTGCTAGATGATGATGGTGGTTGAACTTTTCTCAAGTCGAAGATGCAGCTCTCCATGTGACCATGGCAACCAGAGAAACCAAGCAGGAGCTATTTTTACTGGTTTCGCCGTCTGGTTTTGGAGCCACAACTAACTTAATTCAGGTCTGATATTACCGTCGAGACCAGCACGCAAGGCTGGAGCGTCTCTGTTAGACTGAAAGTGTGTGAATGTGTATTAGAGTTAAATAAAAACCCAGGAAACAAAAGACGAGAGCATGTAAAAAAAAAAAGAAAATGTAAAGCACTCTCTTTTTTAGTTTGTCAGGACATTAAATAAAGGTGATCTGTGTTATACAAAATACTCTGTTTATAGACATAAATAGAAAAAACAAATCAGACACAAAACAGGATGGAAACTTGCTTTCACCACAACTGCACTCTGTAAAGTAGATGATCTCATTAGACTGTTCACGCCAATCAATAACAAAAAAGAAAACCACCTCATCAAAATAATGACTAACCACAATAACCCTCTGGATTCAGATGCAGCCATGCAAAATAGAAAGTATACCCACTCTGAATGCTAAGGCTCTATTTAATTAGGATATAAAAAGCTTAAGAGGGAAAAAGAAGAAGCAAAAAGGAAACTGCATCATTACAAACGCAACAGAGCCAACATTTTGAAACCGTGTGCTCCAAGTACAGGAAACCCTCAATCCTCCATAGAAGTTAAGACAAGTGAGGTAAGACAAGTGCTGCTGTAAAAGTTGTATTCACAGAAAAGAAAACATATTTTGGAGGTTTGTTGGCCCAGAGCTTTAAGCGTGTTTTAGAGGAAAGTCAGCAGCCATGACTGTACAGAATCAATTATTGCCGGCACACCGCTTCAAGGTCATCTTTGGACAACCTGGAGTCCATTGTTGAACAGTATAAATAACTATTTCTAAGTGGAAACCATTAATAACTGTTAAAGTTCATAAACTAACCATCAGAAACAGAATTAACAAGGATAATCTGAAAGAAACAGTTCCAGGAAAAAGCATCTTCTCCCTAGAAGGTCCTTTTCACACAGCAGTCGTTTCATAGGGGTGTAAAAAAATACAAAAATAAATAAAAATAATAATAATAAAGCCAATCACTGTTCCTGTTTGGAAATTCCCACAGCGCCAGATCAGTGAGCGACCACAGACACCCTCCAAGCTTTGAAGAAGTTTGATGGAAGTGTTGCCGGCAGCAGCGGCGTGCTCCACCACGCATGCTCACGTGTTTCGCAAGTTGAAGGTCTGCGAAGTTGAATCTGTACAAAAGACTTCTGCAACACTATCCTCTGGACAGTCAAAAGTAGGGACGTCTGACAACCAAACAGTAGATCTGGACCAAGAGGTCATCTCAGCTGTCACATATGGTGGCAAGGCTGTGAGATCTGGCCTTTTCTTTTGCAGTTTCAGGACCTGGTCACCTTGCAGTCATTGAACTCATTTTAGAGCCAAGCGTGAGGCCAACTGTCCTAAAGCCAAATCCCTCCAAAAACTGGGTCAAGCTACAGGACAATGAGCCAAAGCTCAAAGCAAACCTACAGCAGCCACATCTCCAACAGGTAGGTTGAATAAGAAACTGCCCCAGACAAAGCTGACATCTGCAACATGAACTAAAAGTCATGGCCAGAAATTAAAGGGACATATGTATAAACCACTGAAGTAAAACACAACCCTTTAACTTTGATCAGCACCGCCTACAACTGAAGATTTGTCATTAAATGAGCTACTCAGATTGCAAATTAGAGTATTATGAAGAGAAGAATTATCCAACTCCCCACGTTCATCTACACCCAACCGCATTAACTGTCTCTGAAGTGGCTGACACAAAGCTGTAACACTGATTTAAAAAAAGAAAAGAAAAAACAGCTGCTGATTTGCATCCGGCAGCTGTCTTGCACCCTAAAACTACCCGCTGTAAACACGCCTATAACGACATGACTAACAAGTGAGCTTTTGAGCTGTACATGTGTGATATTAAGATCAAACTATGTCAAAGACATTTCACTATCACCTCATGAAATTTTAACATTTGAAAAAGGGCGCGTCTCCTTTTAGAGCTCTGCATAAATAAATGCTCAGTGAACTGAAGCAGGAAGAGGGTCACAGCTCCTCCTAACACCACGACACAGTATAAAACGTGCTGCTCTTCATCTGAGGTTACGTCTACCTAGTCTACTTTTGGGATTTGGTGAGGACAGACGTTTACGTCATCTTGACATGTAAAATCTTAATTGAATAGAAAAGTCCCCCCCCCCATTTCTTAAATTATTTGTGTTATTAATGCTTGGTGGTGACGGCAGAACAAAGGAGTATAAATGTGTTTAACAGACATGCACATACGCAGTCACTTCTAAAAAAGTCATTTTTATTAGTTCTCACCCCCTTTTAAACCAGTGTCACAGGAACAGAGTAAATCTGATGACATACCAGATGCAGGCCAGCCAGTGTGCAGCCAGCCCAAACACACACACCAGCAGCACCAGAACAGCTGCTCCGTACTCGATGTAGTGATCCAGCTTACGGGCAACCCGGCCCAGACGCAGAAGCCGGACCACTTTGAGGGAGCTGAACAGACTGCTGATTCCCTGAAACAGGAGTAAAAGAAGAAAGACGTCCAAAACAAAATTTAAACCAGTAGAACAGTGTGATTTGTAAATTGTGAAGTTACTGTTTTACTGTAAAGGTGCAGTTTCTCAACGGCATTAATAAAGCGGCATCAGCTTCAAACGTCTTCATAGCTTCAAATCCAATAAATATGAACTTGGACATCAAGATAATGAAGCAATATTCAACAAAATTATATTTAAACACAACTTAAAGAGGGCAGGGCGTTGTTATTTTTGTGCTTTAACAATTTAACATAAAAGATGACACTAAAGTAGTTTGATCATACGTCCAGCAGGTAACACAGAATTAGTATGATGGAAAAAAATAAAAATTCAAAAGCATCTGTTGATCCCACAAGCATTTTTTACGATGTGACCACATTTTACAACTTTGAAGAGTTACATAACCAGCAGATAAATGTCTACTCAGCTTAACAGCTGCCTGAAACACCCACACATTGATTCAAACAGACAACTCCAATCCCATCAGTCTGCTTTGTACTTCACTGCTTGTGTGTGTGTGTGTGTGTGTGTGTGTGTGTGTGTGTGTGTGTGTGTGTTTGTGTGTGTGTGTGTGTGTGTGTGTGTGTGTGTGTGTGTGTGTGTGTGTGAGAGTATGTGTGTGTGTATGTGTGTGTGTGTGTGTGTGTGTGTGTTGTCTGTGTGTGTGTGTGTGTGTGTGAGTCTGTGTGAGTGTGTGTATGTGTATGTGTAGGTGTGTGTGTGTGTATGTGTGTGTGTGTGAGTGTGTGTATGTGTGTGTGTGTGTAAGTATGTGTGTGTGTGTGTATGTGTAGGTGTGTGTGTGTATGAGTGTGTGTGTGTGTATGTTTGTGTGTGTGAGTGTGTGTGTGTGTGTGTGTGAGAGTATATGTGAGTGTGTATGTGGTGTGTGTGTGTTAGTGTGTGAGTAAGTTGTGAGTGGTGTTGTAGGTGTGTGAGTGTGTGTGAGTAAGTGTGAGTGTGTGAGTAAGTGTGAGTGTGTGTAGGTGTGTGAGGTGTGTGTAGGTGGTGTGTGAGTAAGTGCTGAGTGTGTGAGTAAGTGTGTGAGTGTGTGTAGGTGTGTGGTGTGAGTAAGTTGTGAGTGTGTGTAGGTGAGTAAGCGTGAGTGTGTGTAGGTGTGTGTTGTGTGTGTGTGTATGTGAGTGTGTGTATGTGCTGTGTGTGTGGTGTGTGTTGAGTGAGTGTGTGTGATTGTGTGAGTATGTTGTGAGTGTGTATGTGTGTGTGTGAGTGTGTGAGCGTGTGTGAGTGTGTGTAGGTGTGTGTGTGTGTGTATGTGAGTGTGTGTATGTGTGTGTGTATGTGAGTGTGTGTGAGCGTGTGTGTGTGTGTGTAGGTGTGTGTGTGTGTATGTGAGTGTGTGTATGTGAGTGTGTGTATGTGTGTGTGTGAGTATGTGAGTGTGTGTAGTGTGTGTGTATGTGAGTGTGTGTATGTGTGTGTGTATGTGAGTGTGTGTAGGTGTGTGTGTGTATGTGAGTGTGTGTAGGTGTGTGTGTGTATGTATGTGAGTGTGTGTATGTGAGTGTGTGTATGTGTGTGAGTGTATGTGTGTGTGTATGTGAGTGTGTGTAGGTGTGTGTGTGTATGTATGTGAGTGTGTGTATGTGTGTGTGTGTGTATGTGTGTGTGTATGTGAGTGTGTGTGTGTGTGTGTGTATGTGAGTGTGTGTATGTGTGTGAGTGTGCTTTTGCACTATCAGGGACATTGATTTTGTGAATGTGCTGTGGTCTGCAATGTGAGTACAACTGCAGCGTTTGCTGTCACTTGATCTGATCTCGCTGACCACCATACACATCAACTTCTGCTTTTGTGAAATCTCTTCACAGCCAAGAGATTTAAAACACCATAAAATTACCCAGCTACCTTTTGAGTCCTGCAGCATCTCTGTAACCATGAGTAAAAAATAAGGAAATAATTGTGTGTACTCATCATTTTTAACAGAATATATCTAACAGTATTAATGGTCAGGTACACAGGTATGCTTTTATCAGAGGCAAATGAGGCATTTTTCAGCGGTATCCTTGAAAGTGGATTACTAAATGAATAAGTAATAACACTGTCCAACTTCTTTTTTTTTATTTCATTGATTTCCCTGTTATATTTGGATTCAATAGCTAAGTGTTTTTCCACAGTGACTAAACTAAAGGAAGGAGAAAACCCCAGATGTGTTCTGGTCTTGTTTCTGTCTCTGTCTGGAACCTACCCTGCAGACAGTCAAAAGGCAGCTGAGGACCCCATGGGCCTAGGTGACGTCAAAGACAATCAACAACAATTATTACATTAAGTGCAATGAAAACTTTGCAAGTAAGGCACCAGTAAGAATACTTCACTGGTGCACTAGGTCATCAACGTCAAACATGTAGGAAAGTTACATTTTCAACCAGACAACTACTGTTAGTACATTTTACATAACAGAATTGTGAGCCAATGGCTATAAACTCTCTCACAATGATGCAAAGTTACTTCAGAATTGTAGTTTATGTCATTTATTGACACTTTCATTACCCTTTAATGCTCCACATCCCATATTCTTTGAAACAAGACTTGCTCCATCGTGCTGCAAAGGATGTTACCGACAGAGCTGCTGCAGCAGCAAAGTTTATTTCTGGACATATTAGAGGGAAGCAAGATTTTCACACAAATCTATTCTATCATTTATTCACATACATGCTGCTCAGAATAATCTACTCAGATGCTCCAAAGTAGAGTTTTTCCTCTCTTCCTCTGCTATTTGCTACAGGTGAGCGTGGAAGTGAGCTACCATGGCAACAACATTTCCCACCTCTGTCTCTGACTTCTGGTGATTCGAGTGATGGAAAGCCTTTCACTATAAACTAAGTTTTAGCCCCCTCAGAAAGCTGTTTCTCTATTTTTCCCCATGTTGCATCATTTTAAATTATCCAGCAGGTATGATTATCCGGCAACACATTTATCTAGTGAGTCAGGTTTGCGACATAACATTCTTGTTGCAGCCAATGTCTCCGGCTTTTGATTGACACCTTAGTTGATGCCTGTAAGCAGCTTCCATATTTTGTCCAGACGATACAAAACCAACCAGTCTGTGTTGAACAAAGTATAAAAGGGTCCCTCTTCTTACATGTATAGATCAAACCAATTCAGAACGAGCTAAATGGCAACTGGTACATCAAATAGTCGATGAAACTCTGAAAGCGAGGATATGCCGCTTACATGGCTGAGTTTGGATGGCCAGCAAGGAAGTCTTTACAGTAGCGGGAAACCGGTGGCCACCGTTCAAGCGCCCAGTGGTAAATATGTGTAAAGAGCTGAAGTTAACACGTCTGACAGCTTAGTGGACTTCCCAAAATGAAAAGAAGCTTCTTATATGAAAGGGAATAATCATTTATAAATGCTTTACTTGACACTACTTACATATATGACATTTCTTTAGGAAGGAAATTAGAACATTAAAACCTTTGACATTTTCAGTTAAACATGTACATTACTTCTTAAAGACTGTTCTCCAGGTCAGTGGTAAACAACATCTGTATGAGGTTTGTGTTTTTACATCAATGCAGTGTGTATAGTATAGTGCACAGGGTTGTGCACTACAGTGAAGGGAGCATATCTGTGTGATGTAACGTCTGTGTCCATCGTATAAACCCCCGCGGCACTGGTCGGCAGCGGGGCGTCTGAGCCACAGCTTAACACATTGCAGACTAACTCCATTTGCAACTGTACTCACAGCAGCATGAAGCTGCTTGGACGTGCTTATATCCTTTAACATGCTCATCTGTAACTGTCTTTCTGAGCTCCATGTGTCCATGTGTTCATGTGTCCATGTGTTCATGTGTCCATGTGTTCATGTGTCCATGTGTTCATGAGTCCACGTGTCCCTGTGTTCATGTGTCCATGTGTTCTTGTGTCCATGTGTTCATGTGTCCATGTGTTCATGAGTCCACGTGTCCCTGTGTTCATGTGTCCCTGTGTTCATGTGTCCATGTGTCCATGTGTACATGTGTCCCTGTGTTCATGTGTCCCTGTGTCCATGTGTTCATGAGTCCATGTGTCCCTGTGTTCATGTGTCCCTGTGTTCATGTGTCCATGTGTTCATGTGTCCATGTGTCCCTGTGTCCATGTGTTCATGTGTCCATGTGTACATGTGTCCCTGTGTTCATGTGTTCATGAGTCCATGTGTCCCTGTGTTCATGTGTCCCTGTGTTCATGTGTCCATGTGTTCATGTGTCCATGTGTCCCTGTGTCCATGTGTTCATGTGTCCCTGTCTTCCTGTGTCCATGTGTCCCTGTGTCCCTGTGTTCATGTGTCCCTGTGTTCATGAGTCCATGTGTCCCTGTGTTCATGTGTCCCTGTGTCCATGTGTCCATGTGTTCATGTGTCCCTGTGTTCATGTGTCCATGTGTTCATGTGTCCATGAGTCCCTGTGTTCATGTGTCCATGTGTCCCTGTGTTCGTGTGTCCATGTGTTCATGAGTCCATGTGTCCCTGTGTTCATGTGTCCATGTGTTCATGTGTCCATGAGTCCATGTGTCCATGAGTCCATGTGTTGATGTGTCCATGAGTCCATGTGTTCATGAGTCCATGTGTTCATGTGTCCATGAGTCCATGTGTTCATGTGTCCATGAGTCCATGTGTTCATGAGTCCATGTGTTCATGTGTCCATGTGTTCATGTGTCCATGAGTCCATGACTCCATGTGTTCATGTGTCCATGAGTCCCTGTGTCCATGTGTCCATGAGTCCATGTGTTCATGAGTCCATGTGTTCATGTGTCCATGAGTCCATGTGTTCATGAGTCCATGTGTCCTTGTGTCCCTGTGTCCATGTGTTCATGAGTCCATGTGTTCATGTGTCCATGAGTCCATGACTCTATGTGTCCATGAGTCCATGTGTTCATGTGTCCCTGTGTTTATGTGTCCATGTGTTCATGTGTCCATGAGTCCATGTGTCCCTGTGTCCATGAGTCCATGTGTCCCTGTGTCCATGTGTTCATGAGTCCATGTGTTCATGTGTCCATGTGTTCATGTGTCACTATGTTCATGAGTCCCTGTGTTCACGTGTCCCTGTGTTCATGTGTCTATGAGTCCCTGTGTTCATGTGTCACTATGTTCATGAGTCCCTATGTTCATGTGTCCATGTGTCCCTGTGTTCATGTGTCCATGAGTCCATGTGTCCATGTGCCCCTGTGTTCATGTGTCCATGTGTCCCTGTGTTCATGTGTCTATGAGTCCCTGTGTTCATGTGTCCCTATGTTCATGAGTCCCTATGTTCATGTGTCCATGTGTTCATGTGTCCCTGTCTTCATGAGTCCATGTGCCCCTGTGTTCATGTGCCCATGTGTCCCTGTGTTCATGAGTCCATGTGTTCATGTGTCCCTGTGTTCATGTGTCCATGTGTTCATGAGTCCATGTGTTCATGAGTCCATGTGTTCATGAGCCCATGAGTCCATGTGCCCCTGTGTTCATGTGTCCATGTGTTCATGTGTCCCTGTGTTCATGAGTCCATGTGTTCATGTGTCCCTGTGTTCATGTGTCCATGAGTCCATGTGTCCATGAGTCCATGTGCCCCTGTGTTCATGAGTCCATGTGTTCATGTGTCCCTGTGTTCATGAGTCCATGTGTTCATGTGTCCCTGTGTTCATGTGTCCATGAGTCCATGTGTCCATGAGTCCATGTGTCCATGTGTCCCTGTGTTCATGTGTCCCTGTGTTCATGTGTCCATGAGTCCCTGTGTCCATGAGTCCCTGTGTTCATGTGTCCATGTGTTCATGTGTCCATGTGTTCATGTGTCCATGTGTTCGTGTGTTCATGTGTCCATGTGTTCATGTGTCCATGTGTTCGTGTGTTCATGTGTCCCTGTGTTCATGTGTCCATGAGTCCCTGTGTCCATGAGTCCCTGTGTTCGTGTGTCCATGTGTTCATGTGTCCATGTGTTCATGAGTCCATGTGTTCATGAGTCCATGTGTTCATGAGTCCATGTGTTCATGAGTCCATGTGTCCCTGTGTTCATGTGTCCATGAGTCCCTGTGTTCATGTGTCCATGTGTTCATGTGTCCATGTGTTCGTGTGTCCATGTGTTCATGTGTCCATGTGTTCGTGTGTTCATGTGTTTGTGTGTTCATGTGTCCATGTGTTTTTCATTCTGAAAAATGTAACTAACGACTGACAGATAACCAGAGCCCTCTAAACAAAATTGAGAATAAAATGGATTCACAGTTAAATGTGTGTGTCAGTAACACAACCCCAAGACTACTAGAAATGTAATCTCATAATACAAACCTGACAAAGTCCAGTCCTGTGATTAGAATTTCACCTACAAGACACACTTTTAATGTCAGAATTGCTTATTTTCAATTTTTAACTAAAAAACAAGTTTTTAATGTGCAATTTAGAAACAAATTAATTACTTCTGGTGTAAAGACCCATTAGTGTTAATATTTTTAAATGAATATCTGGGAAATGAAGAAAAAGGCCTGCACGTATGGAAATATCCAAACTAACATTTAATTCATTCATTAAAGCTTCTTCTGCTGCACTTTGGTTCAGCACGGCAACTGAACTGTTTGGAGACAAATGTCACGTGAAACGACGTGTGGGGCTACTGCCATTGTTAAGCTCGAGTTTAGACAACATGCTCATCGAGCGAGCTTGCATGCCGACAGTGAAATAAAGACAGAACTGTTGACCATCGTATTCTAATCAAAATGAAGCCTACTTGAGTGACAGCTCGGTGGTTCCAATTCTTCCAATCACATCCATGCATGAACACAGGCAGACGAGGAAGGGGTGGGGCCATGCAAACAGAATGGAGGGATGAAAAAGAAGAAAAGAAAAGAAGAGAAAGCACACTTGATTATTTGTACTTGACAAAGCAAAACATGAGAAAACTCAATAAGTGGTGACATAATTGAAAAAGAAAGCAAACAGTACGTATTTCAAAAGCATGGACTTGGAAAAAAAGGTGAATAACGGAGAACCCTCCTTAATCCTGCTCTCCTTATGTGTTTTGTTTTAATCCATTTATTTAAATGTGCACTTTATAAAAATAATAAAACATTTGGGTTTTGGCAGCTAGATTCTGATCTAATCAACCCCCACTTATTAGTCAGTCGTACACAGAGATGTTAGGGTGATGAACATAACGAGAACGCCCTCAGCAGAGTGATAAGGACAGGTACAGGTAGGCGAAATACATCCGAGGGCACGTGAGAGAGGACTACCAATAAATGAGCGACTGGAATAAACCATGCAGAGAAGTGAAACATAAAACACTGCTTGAGATGCCTGCCTGAACTAACTCTCAAGGGATTGCCTCGGTCTTTTGAAATCTTTTACAGAAAAGTTCAATTGTAGTTATTCATGTCACATTTTCTGCTGCAGCAGCAAAAGATTTTGGCACAGTCCAACAGAGGCGTTTACACTCTTGCCATGGGCGGACTTAAAGCAATTTAGAATAAATTGATTCACTGAGCGGTTGCAGAGACACGCTGGATGACGATGGATGACCACCGAGGAAACATCCATAACCCTAAAAAATATAAACCTGCACCGTAAGGCACAAGGCAGCAAGGCAGTTACTTTATCAAACAACTGACAGTTACATTAATGTGATCAAGTAATAGACAGTTTTAAATTAAAAAAAGAAAAGAAAAAAGAGTGAGTTACAATTTCCCCAAACCCAACATGACTTTAAGCCATAAAAGGAAAATCGATAACGCGTGCTTACATAAAACGTTGAACCATAAAATGTTTGAAATGTTAGTAAATCAAAAAGAAAAAAAAAAACAACAATTTTAGCAAGAAAGCCTTGTAGAGTCATAAAAATAAATAAACTATCATTTAATCAACATGATGATGATAAGAATAAGTATGAAAGTAGGAGAAATACTCAAAACTACTGCGTACTATGATGTTGTTAAATCCTCCATAATGTTAAAAGTGAAACAGTAGAAATGCTTTATGCTATATCATCATATATATATATATAATTCCTATGATGAATTAGTGACCTGCGTAGAGTTGGACTCTGCGGCGATGCAGCCGCTGTTTTTCATGAACAACAACTCTGTTTATGTTGAATCTCATCAAGAACTGGTTGCTTACAAGTAAATTCCACAACACGAAAACATTTACTTAAAATACTAACTCTAACTAACTTAACAAACAAGACAATAAAAAACTAATTAAACAGTTAATTACATTTTGTGTTTTGTAATTTCTGACTGTAAAATTGTAATTTAGTGTTAAAAAAAACAAAAAAACCATACTGTAATATCTGAAATAGCGACTGTTTGTGGGCTTTCGAGACGGTTTGTAAGAGTGCAAACACAAGCTTCTCAGACGATTGGTTTGTTTTCCTGTTGATTCAGAGAAGATCAAATAACACCAGCATTACCCTTTAAACTCAGGGAACACTGTTGTTTTTCTCCTCTGCTGACCACCGACTGTTTCTGCTGCTTCAACTTGTCAGCATTTAGGAAGCGGACGCTCTGAAAGACTAGAAAGCAGCAAGATGCTGGGCCTGCAAAAACAATGTGATGCTCTCTGCCCAGTTACAAGACTTTCAAAGACTTCACTACTTCTTCTAACATTACCTCGTGCTGTGTGAGCTACTTAACAATCCCCTATGAGCCAACAGTCTGCTGCTTCCTTTCACACGTTGCACTAGTCAATGCATGAGCTCATGTTCCACTGCCAAATATCCACAAAAACACGGATTCATTATGGCACGTGACAAAGCCCCCTAGGGACACACATGCTCACACAGTGATGCACTGAAATAGTAAAAACTACACACTTGATCCTGATGCTGAAGTGCTCAAAAAACCATTTGGACCATCACAGTAAAATGTCTAGATATATAAAGAAGGCGAACTAAGTACTTACATAACACGCACAGTTAACTGTCCCCTTCAATCACATATGAATAATAAATTAACTTAACTTCTTGTATCTACAAGAAAACTGTTTTCTCAGTGTGTTAAAATACAAAGTTATATTCTGTTAAACTGATCATCTCAAAACAAAATAGTGAGCCCTTGTTTGAATCTAATGTATTTTTCATGAGTCAATTCTTTTCTCGTGTGTCCAAAGTTTATGGTTTTGGGGCATCACTGACAAAGACAGCGTGGTCCCAGTTACTTGAATTACAATTTATCACAAAATCCTGCGACCGCCTTGCAGCAAACCCTCATTACTGTGGCAAACAACGACGTATTCACGAGCACGTTTATTATGTTGTTCTTTACGCAGACTTGCATAAAGAACAACCAGTGAACTGGCGCTTATCTGATATTCAGTGGTTAGTGGAGCTGGCTGAATGCTCGGATAGACACGCCAACCCATCAATCACCTCAGCAACCCACTTTTAGGAATTTCATTTAGATTCAGTTCAGTGCCAAAACCCGGATGGGACAAGAAAAGCTCATGGCTTAATCTGCTTCAGCAATAAAAATTAGTAATTCAGACATTTATTTGTCACTTTAATGCTTATAGCCACAGTCAGGCATGTAGCCACACGAAAAACAAGGCGCCGTTTTCCAGTTCTAACTTTATGTGTCTGAATATTAAAAATAAAAAAGGTCCCTACCGGATCTTAAAATATAGCAATACAACCTCAAATGAACAACTTATAACATATGACAATGTTATTTATTTAACGGAAAAAGTCAAAATGCAGAAATGGCTCAAGGAGGAATGACAGCAGCAATAGAACTGATGCTACCGTCACATTATAAAGGCCATTCCTAAAACTTCCTAGGATTGAACATCCCAGCAAATTCTCCTCAAGGGAAGACTGAAATGCTCAGAGAAACTGCTTAAATAAATAAAAATAAAAAAGTGATCTCTTGATCTTTTTGGACCGACTCAACACGTGATGGAAAAAACACACAACAGAGGACAACGTCTTGACTTAATAATGTCCAAAGGTCTGGGCATCTGTACGGTTTGGTGACAGATGTTGCTGTCAGACCATTCTGGTGTCTTCTTTGAGTTTTAGTAATGTCAACAGAAGCTTCCAGGCAGAGATCATCAAGAAACGGTACACAGGTGAAAATACTTGTGAAAGGTTTATTCAGATCTACCCCTCCTCACCCCTCCTCCACTCACGTTCAGTTAATGAGCTTGTGGACAAAACCAGAGGTAAAATTATTAGTATTACTGATACCACTGATCCCACCAAGGTGGAGGTGATCCCTGCTAAAAAGAAACCTCCATGAAGAACTGCTGCACGGGTCAGAGCGGAAAGAGAACCTCAAATGCATGGTGTTTACAGAAGTAAATATGGATGCTGATGCCCAACTGATGAAGGAAGGAGGAGGAAGGAGATTGAGACTGAAACGTCTGTCTTACTTCTGTGAAGTCAAAGTCGGGTGCAACGAAACACGACCGTTCAGACTTTGACACAGATCAGGTATGTATCTGATGTAGGACCACACGTGAAAGTGGGCTGGGTCGTGTGAACGTAGCCTTGAGGACCGTTCCACGTCTTCCAGTCAGGTTCCTGGTCACACCACAGCCCTGAGACAGCTCTAGTAAAAGTCCTGTATGACATCTGCTCTGATACTGATACTGGTCTGACTGGATCTCAGTGCTGCCTTCGACACAGTCCACCAGAACATTGACTGAAGAACTGGGTGGGACTTTCTGGCACAGCACTTACCTGGTTGGCGTCCTGTCTAAAACACAGGAACTATTTTGTGTCTTCAGGTGACTATAAATCTGAGTTAACAAAAACAGCATGTGGAGTTCCCTGAGGTTCAGTTCTGGGGCCTCTGTTTCACATCTATATGCTCCCACTCACGCAAATAAAAACAAAAAGTGTTACCATAACTACGCAGATGACAAACAAATCTATACAACCATCTCATAAGTTCAGTTCACAAATTTTAAAATGAACTACTTCATAGCTTTTGTTTCAAAATTTTGAACTAAGTTTTCAGCTTTACAAATGGAAAAAAGCTTCATAGTTCTGTTTTTTCGTGACGTCGCTGCGAGCTGTTTCCCTCAGAATTCTGGGATTTTCCCACTGTTGCCACCAGCTGCAGCTTTCACCCCGACAACACGTCAAAAACACGAGGGAAAACGTGCTGCTTGAACAGTCCTTTTTAATGCAGAATTATTAAACATTCTGAGGTAGGAGCGCGAGGATGTACCTCGAAGTGCAATATACAAAGTGCAAAACATTTAAACATTATTTATCTATTTATTCAGTGACTTTTCAATGTTTTGTAAATGTATTTTTACCTCACTTGTTTGCCCAATTTAAAGAAAAGTTCTAGAACTTTTATCATAAAACTGCAACATTCAGCCCAAATGAAATAATAAAAAACAAACAAGACAAAAATCCCAGTAACCTGTAGAGTCAGTCGTGGACAGCGTTACTTTCTGGCCAGCCTGAAAACGTATCTGAATGAAGATCTTCTCCCTGCTATCTCTGATTCCTGTAAAAAACAAGATATGCTCTATTATTTTTATGCAGCTGAGCTGCGCACAACAACATATTCATCTCCATTGGCAACACATTGTTCTTCTATGACCCAATAAATGTTCACAACAATATTTAATATACCATCCATCCATCTTCTTCTGCTTATCCGGGGCCGGGTCGCGGGGGCAGAAGTCTAAGCAGGGATGCCCAGACCTCCCTCAAACCAGACACTTCCTCCAGCTTTTCCGGGGGAACCCCGAGGCGTTCCCAAGCCAGCCGAGAGACATAGTCTCTCCAGATTGTCCTGGGTCTTCCCCGGGGCCTCCTCCCGGTGGGACATGCCTGGAACACGTCTTTAGGGAGGCGTCTTACAGATGACTAAGCCACCTCAGCTGACTCCTCTCGATGGGAAGGAGTAGCGGCTCAACCCGAGCTCCTCCCGGATGACTGATCTGACCGCCCAGATTGGCGTCACCGTGGCCCCACCCTGGAGCCAGGCCTGGGGTTGGGGCTCGAAGGCAAGCGCCTGGCTCAGCCCGAAATGGCGACGTGGGCCCGCCTTCCAGTAAGCTCACCACCCGCAGGAAGAATCATGAAGGGTCGGTGCAATGTGGTCTGGACCAAAAACCTAGCGGTGGGGACATGGAATATTTAATATACCGTTGAATCTTTTTGTTGGCATTCAAGATCAGCTACTTCTAAAGCCACATCTCCCAGCCATTTTCTCCTGGGCCTGAATGATATGAAACAAGAAATTTAACATCACGATTATTGTGGCAAAAATCTGTATTAAAGGAATTTTGTACTGAGGCAGTTACTGAACTAATTTGACCAAATTTCTGTACTGAAAACCACAATTACTATTAGCTGCATACCCGTTATAATAACATCACCAATGCAGAACTATGACTGAGGCTGGGTATTTACTGTACGTACTACCAAAGCATATTCATTATGGAATATAATCACACTTACCTAAATATTAGGCCACCGATGCTGAAGAGCCTCTGTGCTGGAGCGCTTGAAGGCAGTGCAGCGTTGTGTGTGATGAAACGCCTTTGAGCTTTGAAAAGTGCATG
The DNA here is from genome assembly GCA_014839995.1 of Xenentodon cancila. Classification (NCBI taxonomy): domain Eukaryota; kingdom Metazoa; phylum Chordata; class Actinopteri; order Beloniformes; family Belonidae; genus Xenentodon; species Xenentodon cancila. The sequence goes on from CM026208.1 coordinate 959,341, forward strand.
TATTCAACAAACCCGTCTGTGGTTGTGGCATCCAAATAGGCGTCACTTCAGTTTGAGAAACCTGAGATTTTCTGCTAAATCTGAAGAATGAAGCTGCAGGATCTTTATCACCTTCACCACTGGACTGGCCTTCACCTGAGTCTCCTGCAGCTGAGTCATCAGAGTTGAGGGTTTGAAATGGTCTTTTCAGCATCAGTCTGTACTGCACACACTTCTCCTCATCTTGGACCCAGTCTAGCATGAATCTTGGCACCAGCGTAGCAGAGAATATGAGCTCCCTCTCCTCCGGTACATCAGCCAGCCCTGTGCTCAGTGACTGGAAGATCCTCTCTATGAAGGACGGCACGTAATGAGACCTTCTGCAGAACTGGGCTTCATGCTCTCATCCAACAGGTCATTCATATGAATGACTGTTCTACTGACATCCTGCCCTGCAGTCCCACCCTCTGACCATCCCAGTATTAACTTCCACCTGTCTCCACCTTGCTGGTCTTCAGCAGGAGGGTCCAGGTCCTGGTCCAGGTTTCTTCCCTCTTAAAGGGGAGTTTTTCTTGCCACTGTTTGGCTTAAGGTTGATGTCGGGAGCTGCTTCTTGATACCCGATTACGATTTTTCTCACCTGGATCATCACTGACCTTTTCAAAGAAATCTTTTAAGTGATCATAATATTCTGTATTAATCATTGAGGCAGAGTCTGAGGTAGTGTCACTGCCTTCATTTGACTTGCGTGGTGCGACTCTGTGGTGGCTGGTGTTGCCAGATTTGGTGTGAGTGAGCGCCGTTCACAAACGCCTCACACCGTTGTGAGCGTGCTCACAACGGTGTTCATCAGAAAGAAATACAATTCCTTCAGTTCACGTTCACCCAGGATATGAACGACTTCATGGATGAGCGTGCAATTAACCCGATCAGGCTCAACCCTGCACATAAACCTGCTTTGCCTTTAGGTTGCCATTTAAAGACAACACTTGAGGTTGGATTGAGATTGAGTCAAGACTGAGGCTGCAGTTGAACTGCTAAGCTGCAGAAACTCTGATACATTTTCCCAAATAGATAATGATGCTGGCTCCTCATGCACTGTTGCTCATAGATATGAGGTAGTGATGGAGGCAAAACACCACATGCCGAGCCGCCTGACCATAATACACAGCTGACATGTTTAACAAAAAACCAAAACCACCAATTCAAACACCTCAAATTAAATCCAAAACACGGAGGTGGACGAGTGATGATTTGGTCTTGTTTAGTAACCACAGCACCATGCAGTCACCAAAACCTCTAGCCAGATGCCAGACCGTCTGTCTACCAGCTGCAGCTTTGCAAAGTTGTTTCATGCATTAGGCCAAAGATTCTGAGAGCTCCAGCAAATCTACAGCATATGTACCACATAATCAGCAGAAAAAGAAAAGAATGAAAGAGTTTCAGTGGTTTCAACAGTGGGCCCACGTTCCAGCACAGCAATGTGACCAGGACCTGTGGACTTGTCCAGACTCCCTCTTCTCTCCGATTTGGGACAGTAACGTCAGAGGCTTTCACTGCAACAGTAACTTAAATCATCACAATATACTTTATACAATATACAATATACTTTGGTGCTGCTGAACTTGCCTAATTAAACTGTTGGTTCAACCTCTCATCAGTGACACTGTTTATTATTGTATTAAGGGTAATTCCTCTTGATTAAAAAAAAAAAAAAAAAAAAAAAAAAAACTTGGGGGGGGGGTTGCCAAAACCCAAACATTTTATTTTCTATCACTTAAAGCAAATTCACATTTGAGAAGCAGGAAAAATGAGATTTTACATGAAGCCTTAAAAAAAAATCATTAATGAGCTTGCTAAATGTTTTATTTAGACTCAGGCACAATGAAGGACTCACCTCATCTACGTTCTCAAAGGCGTTGATGACGTCGTACGGCAGGCAGGACAGCAGGTCGATGACGAACCAGGTCTTCAGGTAGTTCATTCGGATGAGCTTGGGGTCAGAAATGACCTCTCCAGCAGGTCCAACAAAGGTGGTGTGAAAGTTCAAAACAATGTCCACCAAGAAGATGACGTCCACAATACTGTCCACCACCAACCAGGTCACATTATTCTGCTTAGTTTTGAAGGAGACGTTGTAGGGCACCATGATGGCGGTGTAAAATGTGAGGATGAGGATGACCCAGTCCCATGTGGTCTTGAAGAGGCAGTAGTGTAAAATGATGTGAGGAGGGGTTTTGGGGGTCTCTTGTTTGTACTGAGGTAGGATGTCTGAGCCAAGCTGCAGGACCTGGCAAAAAGCAGCACACAGGAAACAGAATGCAGAAAATACAGCCAGTTTAGGGGTTGAAATCCCGTCACTCTGACGACAGCCTCAGCTTAGCTGCCTAAAGGATGCCCTTGTTAACAGTGTCTGGAGGATTTCAAAACACAAAACTGCTACTTTTTTCTAACTGAATAAAATCATGAATCAAATTTACCTCAGCTAGACGGGAGTGCTTGTGGACATTCTCTCCTTTGTGAACTGTGGGCTGCAGCTGCTGCAAGACTCCTCTGCTGCTTGTTAAAGCTCGAGTCAATCGAGCAAACTTTCCCCAGCCTGAGGATCACATACACAGTACGCATGTTTAGCTTTATAGTCTAAAAGACAAAAATGTGGCACTATCCTCTGGCATAAGAAAAACAATCATTTAAATCAGTGTAATCAGGCTTGAGGTGGACTGGTGCATCGCAATTTAACTAGGCCACAATAAAAGTATTTTTACAATCTTAAATGTTTTCCATATGAATCTCACCAAAACGAGGACGAGCATGTAAAGTACGGGTTTGTGTACACGTCTATATATGTTGTGGGTGACGATGTACCAAACAACTCCCTGTTTGCTCAGCATCTAACAGTCTTGTCTGGTCGGCAGGCGGACTATCTGCAACCTGCCGACGTCACACACACACACACACACACACACACACACACACACACACACACACACACACACACACACACACACACACACACACACACACACACACACACACACACACACACACACACACACACACACACACACTAAATGTCTAGGAAAGTTTAAAAAACTAATTAAAAAAAGCCTTGTTTAAAGAAAATTAGAAGAATGTGATGTTTTTGTTCATTTTAAGACTTCTAGTAAAAGTAAAAAAAAATCTTCTTACCCAGTTGGCAGAGATAATTTTGCTTAAAATAAGACAATTTTGACAACATTTGTGGAATATTAGGCTTATTTCTAGAGGAACAGATTTTGTAAAGTGGCATACAACATCTTGGCTGGATAACTATAAATGTTTGACTAAAGTTTACCCGAGTTAATGAGTCATGATGACCATGGACAGATTAGGAGATTAGAGTCGGCAAAGCTTGCAGAGGATGACATCTGGCAGAACGAGTCACTGGACTGGTAGGGTTTTATACACCTACGGATGCTTTAACGTGTCAAGATGTCAATTGTAAGATCCAAAATCATTTTCAGGATTTATGTAAAATGCAAAATGACAGAAAAGAGGCAAAGGTGCCATTTCTAGGCCAGGATGCAATTAATGTGTGTGAACTTCATACGAAGGCCATGAAGCTTTTAAAGACTTGGTTTAGTCAGAAAAGCCATTAAGATCCAGACTATGAATGTAAGAAAAATACAAAATGCTCAATTTAAATATGCTGTGACATTTATTAAATGCAATAAGCAGGCCCTGAGGGCTGAATCTCCAGCCAAAACAAACTTCAGGAAAACAGCGTTAACGACTTCTGGAAAGAAATGAATGCTAAAAATGGTAAAAACAGGACCCTGCCCTCTAGTACTGATGGGGTTGTTGGGTCTGAAAACATTTCTGAAATGTGGGAAAATATTACGAGGACATGTTAACTGATGAATTTAACGTAGGTTATGTGTTTGATAATGTTGGCGTGGTTGTTAGATGGAATGAGGTGAGCTGTGCGACACGTGGCATCGATTAAATATAAGTAAATATAAGTATCCCGACCAGACACTTTCAGCGTCGCTTGCTGTCTGCTGGCAGATTAGCTGATTCAATGTTGTCCATCCTGTTGGTACTTATTCTCACAGATAAAACTGGGAAAATATTAAGTATGGAAAACTAAAGGCCAACTGCTTTGGCTGATGTACTCTCCAAAGCATTTAAAAAAAACTTTTTGGATATGCTTCCAGAATATATAATAACTACAGATAACCAATTTGGTTTAAAAAACAACCAGCACAGATGCGTGTATATACACACTTAAGGAAGTGGTTAGTACAAAAATGTGTAACATTTATGATCTTTCTGCAGGCGTTGTTGTTGTTGTTGTTGTTGTTGTTGGGATTCCCCCGTATTTGATAAGGATATTACAGTTTTGCTTCTCCCGTCTAACCGTGGGGTAGAAACGTGCGTGCTCCTTCTCATGTGATGAATAGAGTTCAGCAAGATGAAATACTGTCACCTGTTCTTTTTAATGTGCATCTGGATGATCTTTCCAGACAATTGTGTGAATCTAAACAGGATGCACGGTAGGAAATACTACTAATTATTAAATTTATGCAGATGATTTGGTTGTCTCCCAATAGTGCTGGTTTATAACTGACAAACCATGCTGCCCAGTACGATATTACTTATAACCCTGAAAAGAGTGATATTATGATGATTAAAAGAAATAAAGACCAGAAACTAGCATTTCCTTTATTCTATAAATTGCATTGGGAGTTAAAGGTGGTGAGCAAAGTCGGACATCTAGGTCACAAGAAAATACTTTTTCTGTGCTGACTTATCTCACAGCACACACCAACTGAACTAAACCTTGATAACTGCCTGTGCATATGCATCATCTATTTCAACAAGCCTCGCTCCTGTTTTTGGATAAATCCACAGCAGGAAGAAGCACAGATCAGCTGGTCCGATACACCGTCTGTAATGTTTATTTTACTCATATATCATGCTCCCCTATTCTCCCTCACCACTACCAACTTTGGAAAGCCACTGAGGACAATATTGTTGAATCATTTCACCCCAAAGTGCATTTTTTTTTAATATTTTTTTTTTTACAGCAGCTTTCTATAAAACTACTACAAGTTGGGCTGTGGCGGCAGATCCTCCCATTTGTGCCGAGCGCTGATGAACCATCGTAACGTGCTGCATATTTGACTAGGTTCTTGCCAGAGCAGACACACAATACTGGGCTGAAATGTGGCAGTGCAGACTATCATCATCTGAATGACAGTGTGGATCAAAAGCATCTGTCACACATTAAAAATCCTTGAATTTTTGAGAATTGATGTATATTTCTTTCTCCATCTTACAGCGTTAAAAAAGGCGTGGGGTTGAACAAGTAGAATTTGCTGTTCTAACCTTTGGAGGAATCGTCTTCAATAGGCTGTTTAAACGCTGTGATGTCACTGAAAGTGCAGAGGAACAGGACCACTTTCTCTTGTTCATTTCTAATGGGGGCAATCTTCACAAAAAACCAAACTGGAGTCCCTGAAAGCACAAAGGAGGACAACACATTTAGCTGCATCATCTGTTCAAACCAGCAGTAATCTTGACTGTAAAGACTAAACCAAAATGTTCTACATTCTGCTCAACTTTCCATATTTTTTCTGCACAGGTGCAAGCACAGGAAGGTTACACCTGCAAGTGGAAAACACACAACCACATTTTTCGGAGAAAGATTCTCCCGTCTGGCTCTCAACCAATTAGCAGATTTCTGCAGCGGCAGAAACGTTCCGGGCTGCATTTGAACTCAGCAGCATCTTAGGGACTGAATACATTTGCATTTCATAAGAATGAACTTCACATTTTTCTTTATGCTGGCATTGCTACTTACTGTTCTTCTTGTACATCAGTATTTCAAATGAGTTCATCTCATAATTTTCAAATGTTAGTCGCACTTTTTCGGTTGTGTCCTTGTCTGTCAGCTCCCCATACATGAAGCTGGAAAAGAAAGAAAGAAGACGGAATATTTGATAGAAAGCACTACTTTGGGCAAGCACGTGTATTCTAGTACTTTACTAGAGTGGCGAGCACTCTGCGTGGCAACTTCCTCTACACATCGACTGTATCTTTTAATGAGTCAATGTCAATGTTTAGACACACTTTCCCATTCATTTAAATTACTTTTAACTGGTAGTGTAGGCCACTAAATAACATCCCTCACCTTTGAAAACACCCATCTGTGCAGCATCAGTTTTACCATTTTAATGTCTACAATGTCTCAGCTACAAGATAAGCACAGCCGATCCTCCATCGTTGGCATCAGCAGGGAGCATCACGCACCAGACGCTTCAAATCACGTTGGTTCACTCCAAAACCCGCTTTACGTCTTACCTTTGCATTACTCCGGTTAATCTGCCTTACATTTACGCTGCCCATTTTGGTCAGGTAATTGATGACATATCATCATGCACGTTAACCGTTCAAACTTTTTCATTTTTACACAGAACATGGGCAGAGCCCTCATCCCAACAGGGGCGTGGCCAGCAGCACAGCCCATTTGAATTACAGGTTAGCAATTCTACGAGGAAGAAAAACAAACTGTTGTGGTCGCGAATTGAGACTTGGCACACACACTCTGGAGATACATAAAACTAGTAAAAACTTGCTTGAGAAAAAAAGAGAAATAAGACCTGGCTTAATGGAGGTGAGTTAATTCCATTTTTAAAACATCTGTTTAAAACAGCTGTTCATTTTTAAACTCCCGGACAACTGCCAGACATGACAAGTAGAGTATTTAAGTCTAGTTTCCAGTGTCAACGGGCGCCAGCTGACGGGCGCCAGCTGACTCTTTCTGCAGCTTTAAGACATCTGTAATCACCTTCAACTCCACTGTCATTTCTACGCTGATCTAAACTTGAACAAATACTTCATACAAATACTTCATACAAACACTTCATACAAGTACTTCATACGAGGCTTCTCAGACGTCACGTCAGGACTAACAATGAATTGTGATCAGCTCCTGATTGTCGGTGATTAATATTCACGTCTGTGAATTCAAACTGTTGGTCAGAGAAATTTGACATTTGGACCAGGTATCGTCTTCTGGTTTAAATGTGCATGTCAGTGAGATCTGTGACACATGTACCTCAGACCACTCTGCTGTTTTATTCTCCGTTATGCTGCCTAAACGTGCACCTCAGCTCACTGCACGTGCACTACTGACTTGAACAGCATCCAGTTTTTCTGTAGCTTTTAATGACTGTGGTCAACAAAAGTGACTTCTACTGTAATATCAGTACTGATGAGTTGGCTTTTGAAAATCTGCTGATGAATTGGTGGCTCCTTTCAGAGTTAACCACTCAAATCCAGTGACTGAACTGTGGCTGAATGATAATATTTGAGAAGTTGAGCCGTCTACTGTCTTTTAGACAGCATACCACCGAGTCATTTGAAAGATGTTTTTAATCTTTCTATCTTCAGGCCTATTTCCAAATTCCCTTTACTGCCTAAGCTCAAAGAAAAAGTAGCTTTTAATCAATGACAGTCATACCTTGACTTTAATGGTGTTTCTGAGAAGTTCCAGTCTGGTTTTAAGTTGCACCAAAACACAGCCCTTTTAAGAGTTTCACCAGACCTGCTTTGAACCTTTGATTCAGACAGCTATGCTGCCCTGCTGCTGTTTGTCTGCTGCCTTTGACACCGTTCACCTCAACATTTATAACTTGAGTTACTCGTCTGCATTAAAAGGTGCAGACCTGGTCTCATCTGTCAGAGACTTTCCTCTTGATTTAGACCAGTATTCTTCAGCAGTGTCCCCACTTAGATATTAGATTCCTCAAGGCACTATGTTGGGTCCTGCTCTTTTGTCTTTATATAGTCTTCCTTTGGGGACCATTTTTTAAAAGTACAATATCTTTTTTTTCATTATTTTGCAGAGGATCTCCAGGTCCAGCTGCCAAATCAAAGCAGAGTACTATTAATATTCAGCCTCTTCCAAACTATCTTGGAGATGTGCATTCATGGATGGAGTCAATCCTTACCTGCATCAATAAAAAGAAGAGAATTTTATTTGGAAAGGCTAACCTTTAAAGTGGCCATGATGGTGTTATTGGCCAGTTAAACTCCTACTGCCATCCAGCTGCAGGAAATTTAGGTGCAATATTTGATGGTGTATTTAAATTTGATAAACAGTTCAGAAGTCAAAACTCTCTTTTTTCATGTCAGACTCCTTTGTGGAAGGTGATGATAACTTTAATGGCTTGCACGACTGTGGTGGGTCTCATCAACAACAACGATGAGTCAAACTACAGGAGCGAAGTGAGCCGCCTGGCTGAGTGGTGCAGCGACAACAATCTCTCCCTGAACGTGGAGAAGACCAAGGAGATTGTTGTTGACTTCAGGAGACAACACACCCAGCATGCTCCTCTGACCATCAACGGTGCTGCTGTGGAGAGGGTGAGCAGCACCAAGTTCCTGGGTGTCCACATCTCAGAGGACCTCTCCTGGACTGTTAACACCGCATCACTCGCCAAGAAGGCACAGCAGCGCCTCTACTTCCTCCGCAAACTGCGAAGAGCCCCGCCCCCATCAGGTACACCTTCTACAGAGGCACCATCGAGAGCATCCTGACCAGCTGCATCACTGTGTGGTACGGAGCTGCACCGCATCGACACCAGCTGCATCACCGTGCGGTACGGAGCTGCACCGCATCGACACCAGCTGCATCACCGTGTGGTACGGAGCTGCACCGCATCCTGCCGACTGAAGGACAGCTTCATCCAGCGGGCTGTCAGGAAGCTGAACACTCTCCCAGCTCTTCCTCCGTTTCCCTTCCATAAATGTATTGCCCTTAGTTCTTAAACCCAGCGTCATGTTATTACTTAGATGGGTTTGAGAGTAATGCAACTTCAATTCTCTGTATGAACCTCACATGTGGCAGAGCCGACAATAAACGTGACTTTGACTTTTGCTTTGTGGCTCATTTTGAGTTTTTCTGGCCAAATACAGTTTGGCTGAGCTTCTACATTATTGTACTTCTACATTAAGTTCGTAAATCTCCCACACGCCATTTGACTGATTCTCAATGAAAAAGTTGTAGTCGGAAATTAACCCATGCAAATGGGACTTGGAACACTTTAAATGATCCAACTACCTTTATCTACTAAAATATGTTCCAAAAATTCTTTTTTTTTTGTCATACTTTTAAGTGGGATCAGCCACTGCTTTACGTGCCTTATTTACTTACATACATGTGCAATGCATTCTGGGTTAATGATGAGGTCATGTGGTTATGTTTGACATTTCACAGTTACAAATTGCATTGTCCTGTAGAAAATAGCCAGATTCAATACCAAAGTGATGCACTTGGTTTAAGTTTCTATTTAAAAGGCAACCAGAGAAGTAGAGCAAGTCTTCACAGATTTCCCACTCTCCACAGGCCAATTCAATACTTCATTGATCCCAGAAAATTACATATATACTTGCAGTAGAAAGTCAGTTGGCCAGTCAATATTACAAAGTTACTATGAAGACTCATTGAGGGAGGTTATAGCTGTGGGCAGGAATGATCTCTTATGTGTCTCTGCTGCAGTGTTTGATTTAAGACACTGCTGTTTAATCATTCTGATGAGCAGAAAATTGTAATCTCCACCCGAGATCTGTAGAAGACATCCAAACACTGGCACAACACTGAAGAACTAAGAACTAAGAACTTTGTCAGCAAGAGCTATATATATTTTTTGTGTGTGTGTGTGTGTGTGTGTGTGTGTGTGTGTGTGTGTGTGTGTGTGTGTGCGCGTGTGTGTGTTGTTGGCATGTCTAAACTTTATCCTTGAATTGTAAAACATGACTGTGCTAAATTTAAGGACATTATACTGATGGTTACAGCTGGCGATGCCACAGAGGCATAAAGCGCATGAATCAAGATTTACACCTAATGTGTGCAGAAAAGGCTGCGTTAAATATAGAATCTTAGATTAAAAATCACTGAAATGTACCCTGAAAAGATAAGAGACAAATGAAGCCTCCCCTCTAATTGGCTAAATGCAAAGTACCCCTCTAAAACACATTAAACCTAAAGACCGGTCAAGCAACCGTGAACACCTTTAACTATGCTCATCTCACTTTATGCCACCGTCAGCAGCAGTCCCAGTAGCAGGCCCAGTATGATCTAAATATAACTTTTGAGTTTGTTATGAAATGCAAAAGGAGGGCTATATTTAATAAAACACTGCAGAGACTTTTCAGTCTTTCAGTTGAAATCCCTGATGAACATCATCTCCTGCTCTTTGTCTCTTCTGGGATACAACTTGTATCACGTTCCTCAAAGCAAAGCATAACAATATCGGAAATTACTTTCTTGTCATATGTGAGAACTCCCACAGGTTTACAATGATGTGAACAAGAGCTAACACAGTCAGGAAAAAGAGGAAACCTGGACATGACTTTAGAGACGCAGGGAGAGCAGTTCAGATGGAAATAACACCTTTGATCGGCTCAGCAGAAGGGATTTGGTTACTGGACTCTGGGGTAAGAAGTACACACTTCATATTTGTGCAAAGCACCAACATGTCCAACACCCACACCAAGTAAATATTGTATGGCCTCGTTACCAAGCTCACAAAAGATGGATTCAAATAAAGGCTGATGATTAAAAGGTGTGGTGAAATGTTTGAAGTGAAGTAAAAGCAGGCACTGGTACCTCATGAAAAAGCTGTTATTAGGAAGTCTAATAAATTGTTAAACTTGGCAAATTAGATCCAACTTCAAATATATGAACTATGTCATATTTTTCACAGACAAAAAATGAATAAAAAGAGCTGGGTAATTATCCTGATCGGTAGGGTCTCCGCCCCAACGGCTGCTTTGGTCAGCGCTACAACCAACCAGAGCGGCGCACAGGCGGCCTCATTCAGAGGGGCGTGAACAAGTCAAGTGTGTAGAAGAGTGAACAGAGCCTGTCGGCAAAACAGCAAATGCATAGACGTCTTTTATTACATTTTCGAAAGAAAAGCCAGAATCTTTAACTGCCGTTACCAAAACCTGTCCAAACGACTAATCCTCAGCCGAACCATCTGCACCGCTTACGTCCAGATTACATCGCCACTCTGGCGTCATCGTGTTGGGCCCGCTCCTTAAAAGCATACTGCTTTGATTGGTTCCCCATTACCTTTGGGCGTAGTTAATGAGTGAATTTAGACTTGTTAGCAGACTACTAGGTAATAAGATGGAAAATATAGTGATTTTAAAAAAGTGGAGTGTGTTTTACAGTTTGAGTTAACCCCCATCGCCTTGGAAAAGGTTATGAATAACGACATGAAGAAAAAACTCAAATCAAAAATGTACATTTTGGAAACAAATTGCACATTTGAATACTTTGGATGGATATGCATGTTACAAAGCAGCCTAAACCTGTACATCACACTGAAACAACAAATATCCGATTCTAGATTTCATTCTTGTCTCATTGAGCTGATGGCGATGTTTAAGGCTCAGATGTAGCAGCGACTGCGTGAGCCGTTTCCAGTCCAATATGACGGCTGGCTTTGGGGGCCACTACCCCAGAAGTCAAGCCGAAAACAGACTTTTGAATTAACACGTGACATGAACTAATTTGACCAAAATGGTTTGTTGTAATCCGTTCTGCAGAAGATTTTGACGTCATGAATTGTAAATCTTTGAAATGCTGTAAAAATATATACAAGATGAGGAAATTTCAAATAAATATTATGGAAATAAATACTCTTCAGATAAATTGTATATTCTCACTCCCATTAAGTGGGATAATAATACAAAGCTGTTTAAAAAGCGGCAGCTGATTTGAAACGTCTTTTGTTGCACTGGGTCAGGTAGTCGCGATTGTTTGAGGCTAAAAACTGCCGAACAAAACAGCCTGTTTACTTACAGCTGGGCTCATTATCCGTAGCCTATTTTAGTCTTTTGAACCATGAATGCCTGCTGGATTAAACACTTTGTTTACTCCTTGTACAGAGATTGTTGGCCTTTCACTGATAATAGGAATTACAGGTTTTGTCTCCTTTCATACCTTGAAAGCCCGCTTGATTATGAACTCATTTTGAATGAATGAATGAATGAATGAATGAATGAATGAATGAATGAATGAATGATAGTGTACATTAAAGGTCATTATTTTTCTGTATCAAGTTTTTTTACAAACTACCACGCTGGAAGTGATGGGGCTTTCAACAAGCACATGCCATCACCGAGTGACCTGTGAAGTCCCTGGACCGGTGTCAAAGTCAGTGTCCAGAGCAGAGGAAGGATTCATGTGCGTAGTAGGTGTGGCTTCAGAGCGCTGATCCTTACTGACTGCTTAATTTTTCCAATGTCTCTTATCCAGCCTTCAGAAATGAACATACAATCCATTTATATCACAAAAAAATAGGAAAAATAAAATTATGTTTGTGAAGTTAATATTTGAGTTTGTCTGCATTTCTGCATGCACGTATGTTTTTGACATTTCGTTTCTATCCACACTTACACACTCATTTATTTTATTTTACTAACCCTGCCCCTGTCCATGCCCAGGTCACATCCACAGCTAATTCAGCCTATCATCTACTGCCTTATTGGCTCTCTACCCACTCCCAAAATGATTTATAAATTCTAGGCTTCTAGGCTCTCCATAACTCATCCATACCTCTCAGATCTTCTGCTACCTCAAACATCATCCCACACACTGAGATCTTCCTCAGCCTTCCTCCTCCTCACTCCGCCTGCCCGTTTGAGAAGCTTATACCATATGAAAAAGCAAAAACAAAAATAAAGCATTTGTAGTTTTGACTGTTTTTTTTTTTTGTTTTTTTTTAAATGTTTTTAAAGGTGTCCTTGAGGGAACTGAAAGGCACCAATAAATAAAACGTATAACAATAATGATAAAAAATGAGCATTACTCTAATTACTTATTTATGTATCTATCTAATTAAACCTGGTATCTTTCCAGCACACTAGATAATAATCATTTCTTATAATCTTTAGTTACTCATGTTGCACCCTCCCACTTGTATTCGAATAGTCAGCATGTTTTCAACATAAAGTTACAGTAGTGATTAAATCAGAAATAAATTACCTACTACAAAGACCTCAATTTGCAGGAACTATGAATCGTCATTAATTGTCAAGTGCGCTGCTTATTTACGTACTTACCTCAGACCAGCTGAAACAGTCAGTTTATTTAAATCCAGGTTCAAGACTCACCTGTACTCAGCTGCATTTAAATAAAGCTCCAAATCTGCACTGTTTTACTTTGAAGCTTAAGTTTCAAAACTTGATTACATTTTAACCACTAATTGTGTCTATTATGTTTACATTTTAGAGCATGTGCTGCTTTAATGTCTCTGTTAACTGCACTTTGAATCACCTTAATGTGGGATTGTGCTCCACAAATAAACCTGCCTTGTGTGGCACATTATGAATTGTTGGTAAGATGTTTTTTTGAGCTCTCCAAATCACTTGGGGAGATTTTATAGATTTGCTCTCTTCCCAGCACCAGACTCAACTTGATGTCACAATCTCAAAATAAACCTAAAACTAAGCTTCTCACACTCACTGCAGCATTTGTATTGGCACGTCTTCTGAAGCGTATGTTTAGGAACCCGCGGTTCTAAAACAGTCTGCTGCAGAGCCGGCTGTGTAAAACACCATCTCCCACAACAGATGAAATCTCCCACGGTTTTCAAATCTGGCACCACCAACTGTTTTGCTGTGATCCTATTTATCTATTTATATATTTGTTACTGACTGACTTATTAAATGCAAGCGGGGGAAAAAATATATGTTCAGAAACGACTGACCAAAATAGGAGTGCTGCTCACTTGAACAGCCTTTTGAGCTTTTATTTGTCGTGTAGGCAGTTTTTGTAGAGATGGCCCAAGAGACACGCTCCACGGGTTTACAGTTACAGGCAGAGATGCAGAGGCAGCGTTTGCAGCTGGATTAAATCAGATCTCTGCCTCAGTTGTTTGGATTTTGTCTCTGCAAAAGAAGCACACCTATAGGTGTAACTTTAAAATCTAGCAATGTCATGGTTCTGTGAAAGGAGCCAAAATTAGATGGTCAGTTCTGCAAGACTGGCATTTTCTTTCACGTTTGCTGTTATTCCCTATGAAAGACAAGACAAAGCGTTCAGAAGAGGTGGACTTGACTTTAACACTCAAATAAGTACAAGTTGTAGGTTCCTCCCCTGCCCGCTCTACTGTACTTCAGCTTTGTCTCCAAGAGCCTTTCCTACAAAAGGAGGCCATCACGCGCTCACAAATGACAAACCACAACAACTACAGAGCCAGCAGTGATCAGCGGTTAGACTCCTCCTGGTGCTGCCATGTGCTGGTTTCTATTGAAGCACATAGTGCATTGTACTAACAGCTACAGGAGGAACCAGAGGATCCTGTCTGCTGCATAGATTACCACATTCTGCTTCAAAAACTCTTTTCATCTCAACCATTTATTGGCAAAATGTCAGTGTGTCCTTGTATGTGTTCTGTTCTTGTTTTGATGACCATTAATTGAACTTCTTTCAGATTATTCGGGTCTATTGCAGAGTTGAACATGTTAAACGAAGCATAAAGTCTTTATGAGACGTATTTATGGAATAAACTAAGCTGCACTCTCCCCAAATGGAAAAAAGCACAAACAAATCAGGCAAAAAAAAAAAAAAAAGAACAAAAAATACATAAGACTGGACTATTTACCACATGTTCCTTTTACCTTTAAAATATTTCCAAGCATTCAAAGAAAGTATGACCCTACTACACATCTAGGAAAATAGTTAAAAATCATCTTCCCCGATTATATTACCAGCTTAAATAAGCAAATCATGCTCTATTCACTCAGTCATTACACATTTAAACAAATGAAATTGGCTCATGCTGTGACAAAATAGCAAAATACACTATTTTTAGATAAAACAGCCAGTCCATTACCAGCCACCTATCCGTTCCAACTCAAAGCTTCACACAACTTTTAGTGCAGGCATTCAAACTCACTTAATTACAAGAAACCTTGTAAACAAATGCATCCTCTCTCTGAGTAATCCAACAGCAGGAGAAAAATAATTACCTGAGCATTGCCAGCTAAGATGAAGACAATCGCAATCAACAAGACCACTCCAACCATGACAAGTCTTTGCAATATCACTGGCTAATGTCATTTTGGCCAAAGCCAAAATAAAATCCGAAGTTAAAAATATTCAGAATTTTGCTGAAGGAGACGTCATGACGGCACTTGTGAAACAGTGAAACCCGGGGACTTCTGAAGACTCTCCAGCCTACCTGCAGGTGCTGCTTTTCTGCATCACTTCTGCCCTGTGGTACCCCGACAGCTTGCAGAACCCATCGTTGCTGTAGACAATGGGCCAGTCCACTATTTGAGCATTTCCCAGGACAAAGTTGGTATCTGTTTTCAAGTGAAAAGGGAATAAAATGGCAAAGCACTTTTCTAATTACAATATTTAAAAAAAGAATAATAATAATTCAGAGATTCTTAAACCATAGTTTGGATTTGAAAAAAAAAATAGTTTCTGCCTTGTCTGAGATTTAATCAAAGAAGGAAGTTGAGCAAGAGCAGATATGAAATGTTCTTTTAGGTCGTTAAAACACATTTTAACCCAAAGACATTCATGAAAGTGGAGAGAAGTAATCACCACCGACTTTGACCAGATATCACATAGGTATCAGTGATGACGTCTCACCGCTTCTGTAAAATAATGTGTGAAATCAAATGCGTCATTGTAAAGTTTGTTTATGTAGTGATGTTTACTGACAAACGGTGAAGAAAAGCTGCCTCAAAGAGCCAAAACACAAATGGTTTCCATTAGTGTCCATGATGGTCTCCAGCTCATTTCACACTGGGTGACTATATTAAGTGTTACTGACAAACACTAAAGATAAGACAACAACGCCAAAATATTTGCTTCTTGAAATGATTTTTTGGCATCTATTTGTTAGCAGGGTGAGCTGATGCTCTGCTTCCGTCTGTTCCCCGAGCATCGTCTCTCCTCACCTCAGTAGTTGCTTCACAGGTGTTTGGGGTTTAACTTTTGCTTTTTGTCATTAATACACAACAGTTTTAACAAAAAAATAAATAAATAAAATATTCTTAGTGGAAAATTCAACCTAGAAATATCAATATCTGATTTTCTTGGAAAACAGGCCGAATAGGAACATAGGCATTAAACCTTTTATCTCATTTAGCAAATTTAAATGTTAAAGCTTCCAAGCCAAAGATATTTGTGGTCTAAAATAGTTAGAGTCACATTTACATTTTAATGGCTTGTTTACACCCATACTCATTTTTCTAAACACATCAGTGGTTATATAATTCAAATACACAGCTACTGAGCATAATTACTTTAGTTCTAACCTAAATGCACTTAAAGATTTAACAGCTGGCTTTTTTAACTGAATAACTAATATGTATCCACATGACCCCGTTAGTCCCATAGGGCTTTAAACACAAATTGCAACTACAATATTTGTTTCAGAAGGATTAAAAGGGGGGGCACGCATTAATTTGTGTACATTTTAAAACACTATTTCTTAAGTGAAATTGTGGGATTTCAGTGAGAAATAAAACATTTGTGCATCTGAATCTTGACCTTTCATAAATGTTGAATAAACGTGTAGAAACAAGATTTATTTAAAAGCAATATTTAAATGTACTCAAATCATTTTAAATGTGATGAAAACCAACAAAAAGAACTCTAAAATCAATATATATAAAATCACAACAACGTGACAACACAAAGGTCAACGAGCATGAAATTTAACTGGAAAGCCCTGAACAGAAAACGACAATTTCAAAAATCACACAGAAACACGCAGAGAAATATTTGTGTAGTCACATCAAGACGACAACTAAAAGCAATGGTGCAATGAAAAACCACACAAACACGAGATGCAAAGGAAGTTCCATGCCAATGTGTTATTTTACAATCATCATGCAAGCTGATCTTTGGAGGACTAGACCATTAAAGTCAAAGCTCTGGGAGTTCCTAAGTCCTCGATCTGGTCACCTACTTCTGCACTGCAGCAAATAATCTACAAAACTTTAAGCCAATCTAAAATCCGTTGTAAATTAACAGCATTTGGTACAGAACATTAAGAGAAATTTCACAAAAATGTAAATGCTGTAAAGAAAACAAAGCAACACGCCAAATTAAACTTCATAGTATACCTGTCTGTTTATGTGACAGTGTCCAAACTGAAAGTTTTAAAAAGAAAAAAAAGTTAACAGATTACAGGGAGAAACATGTGCCAGTGTCATCTGTGCTGCTTTCACTTTAAAGGTTTTATTTAGTTAGTCTGAATACCAAAATACCAAAAATGTTTTATGATTGTTATCCAGACTTTACTGTGAATGAATAGTTATAAGAGCAGTCTCCTGAGACAAGCCGTCCTCAGGAGACTGCTCGCGTCACAGGCTGCTTGTGAAACTTCATAGTGAAACCTCATATTATACTTATTTGAGATACCAAGCTACGGGTTTAGGAGAAGACACCATCTTGGAGTTATATGGAGGGATAACGGGAGTTTCTGCGCCGTCGACATCTAAAGTAGATGTCTGCAACCAAAACTGGGAAACACCAAAAGGCAAGAACCAGTAGTGTTAAAACCAATAGTACAATCCAAATGAACTTCTGCAATATTTAGCAGAAGTCATCCTACAGACGAGGGGACAACTTTTACTCTTGCTCGGTTCTTCTCATTTCCTCTTCTGGCTTCCTTGGTCAGCTGTCGCGACGTCCACTGCAGCTGCGTGAGCTACTTTCATCTTCCAGGCATCGTTGACCAGCTGCGTTAATGTGTGACGAAGTACGGTAAAGTCACGCAGCGTTACCGGATGCTTCTTGTACAATTTAGAGTGATATTTTAACATAAACACAGTCCAGAGTGCTGCTTTAAATGACAAAACAAAGACGAACAGTTGATCCTTCATCCAGATCCAGAGATCTGTCCAGACGCCTAACGTGACGTGGCGCAGCATTAGTAGTAACCAGCAGGGCTGGGCAATTCATTTTATTATAATTGTGACTTCAACTTTAACTCCCAAATATCACAACAAAAATGTAAATTGAGAAGAAAAAAGATTTTGGCACATATAACTCCTGTTCTCCACAGGTGAGATTCTTCTTAGTTTATGCAGCTCTATCTGTATTTGCTGGAATGGCCTGAATTCTTTTTTGAATTTTGTTTCAATATATAATAGTTTTTAGTTTTGTCAATTTTGCAAATGCAGCATATTTCAAAAGTCTGCCCGTTTTCATTTTTAATTATCCCAATTTCATCGTTTTCCACAATCAAGCAGCACAACCATGAAGTTGACAAGAACCAGCCAACTATTTGACTTGTTTCTTAATAATCCAGTGACTTTTGTGTTCACTACTTTTAACTTTAGTTTTAGTGTCTACTAACTTAACCCTAACCCTAACAATATGTGAGCCTTGGCGTGCCGAAGAAAATTCAACTTCTTTAGCTATAATTAGCAGCTTCTTTGTATTCGCTTTAACTTTGTTGCATTGAGTCACTTTCATTCAACTATAAGACTTTCAATTACAAAGATCTAAGAGTTTATTATACAGAAAGTATCTGCTGAACATGGTAGCATTGAGCAGCTGAAGAGCAAGAATTTGAAAACGGTAAATGAGGACCATGAGCAAAAAGAGAAGACTGACAGACGCCCAGGACTACGACTTTAATCGAGAGCTGGTTTTGCTCATTTTCACTGCTCAAACCCGACAGTGAACAGTGATACTCGTGTTGGCAGATGTTTCCGGAGAGACTGAGCTTCACTCAGCTGCTTTCTTCTCTACAAGCGTTGCTGCTGGATGATACTCGCACTTCTGAGACGCATCCAAAAGGCTACCAGGATTTTGAGCCATCTTAAATGTCAACTAAGAAAAAACCTTTGAGTGTACTGTGTACATAATAACATATCATGACTTCACGTGTTAATTAACAATTAGTTATTGGTGCATAAAAGGGATAATTAATTGTTTATGAATGCCCACCCAGCACTGCGAGTCCTGGCGTCCTGCAGATTAGAGATTTAGCTCTTTTGTTTCTTGCTTGGGAGAGATAAACCTCTTACTAATCTATGGACCATCCAAGGTCATTAAAAAAAAACTTTTGTTTTTAGGAAGTTCATTCCTCTTTATTAAATAATTAAATCTTAAATCCCTTTCACAGACATCCAAATATAACACTGTAAGCAGCCCAATTCTGGTGATAAACCTTAACTCCTAATCATCTGCCCTCTTTTGGTCATAACCCATTTTTATTTGTGTGACAAGTGCAGACAGTGTATAACACATAAAGCCCCCACATGCATGACAATTTTCCAACGTGATTATTTGTCTCCAGAACTTTGATGGATAGTTGAATCCTTTTTGTCTTGTAGTTTGTCTTTTTTTTTAAGATGCATGTTGTAGGTTTTAAGACACTTTGTTTGGTTAGTTAGGCTATATATATATATATATATATATATATATATATATATATATATATATATATATATATATATATATATAAATAAATGCTCTGTATTGCCACTGACATTCGTAATGAAAGCTTAACAGTTTAGGTTCCACTTAAGACGAGCGCAGCTTTACACACATTTAATTGCGTTATTTAAGAGCTACTTGTTCATAAAGATAAGTCTCCTTTATGTCTATTCCATGTAATTTCTCAGTGGAGACTTCAGTGTTCTTATGTAATCAATGTAATGATTTGATCCGCTTTTCTCTATAAAACGAAAAGGACTCCCAAATTACATTCGACTTTTTCCCCGCATTGTAAAAAAACTACAGCTGAAAACATTTGGTCTCTGGGAAACTAATTAAATAGCAAACAGGCGATGCAAGATGTTTGACAAGCAAGTGTTTGAACGCACCAGTAGTTTTCTCAGCTAACATTAATTCGTAAAAAAAAACAAAAACACTTAAGATATACGCAGGCTCCTGCACTAATTAGCTTCTTTCAATCCTAATTTCTTTAATTAGCTGATGGGTTCGACGTCGTCACGAAATTACTGTGATTAGTTTCCAAGAAAGGCAACACTTCGCATGTTTGTTCACATTATTAGTTCACTATATTAATCCTCGTCCTTACCGTTCGAGCGTCTGACAATATTCTCCAGAAAAGTATTCTGGGGGGCCACAAGTCCCCTCCGACCCCCCGCCATCCTGCCGCCTCTCTCGGTCGTCTGCCGTTCAATGGCTCCTTCTCAGTTTGCCGCTGCTTTTCATGCCGTCTCCCGAAGAGCTGCGAGGACGTGGCGGGCTGTGAGCGGACTGGAGCGGGCTGTGAGCGGACTGGAGCGGGCTGCTGCGGGCTGTGAGCGGACTGGAGCGGGCTGTCTGCGCTGCTCATTAGCCGCCTCCTCAGCCCGGTGCGCTGCGTAGGAGCCTCACGCGCCTCGCCATCCACGAGCAGAAGGCAACGCCGGGGAGCACCGCGCGGGGGTGGGATGGGTGCAGGGTGGGATGGGTCCAGGGTGGGAGGTGGGGGGCCGTTGCTCCGCACCTCCACCGATACCAAAACAGGACCTGGCGCTCCATCTGCTGGACGAGACCACACAGCACGCTTGTGCCTTCAACTCCTTACAGGCTTCCTCGTGACGTCATGCAATCAACCGTGAAGGCAGCTGACCAGGGCCCGCGGTTCAAAAACGGAGGGGTCGGAGGGGGCTGGGCAGTTGAAGTAACTCGTCATATTTATAGAATATGGTGACGCGTGATATTTTACAACAGTTGGTTAATTTAAGCAGGGAAACAGAATCTATTGTCAAAAGTGCATTACAAAAGCTCTTAGGGTCCTATTCTTAGTATACCCTATTTAAGTTTAATAAAGCATACTGTTTCACTGCAGGCCTTTTGAACTTGCTTATTAAGCTCTTCTTTACAAATCTTAATTGTTGAGAAACATTCCTCACAATACATTTAATTTAATGTATACGAGTTCATTTCTGCCCATTGTCATAACCATCGAAAAATTACACTTTTAAGAAACTTTAGTGACTGTACTACTGGACTGAAGTGCAAAAGCCACTCTGACCACATGAGGGCAGCTTATCACTGGAACGTCAATGTGTCAGGTCCTGGTGAAAGACCCGACAAAGCCCATCTCTAGTGGGACGAAGGCGCCACTTACAATGTGGTGTACAGTACGTACTGCATACTAGTCTGGAAAGTAGTACGGCATCACAGGGAACAACTGTGCTGCAGCCCAAACGGAAGCCAGTCCCAGGACAAGTGCTGTTAGAAGAGGCGCCAGATGTTCCCCATTCACGAGCAAGTGTTGTGAGTAAACCAATGTTCCCCATTGCGCGAAGCTCACTGGATTATTTGCAGACTTGTTCAGACCTTGATGACAAAGTGATATCTAGCACCTGCTAGATATCACTGTGTTTGAACATGGAAACAACTACAAAAAATATGCAGTGGCCCAATGGAAGTCTCCCATTGTGGGTCAACAGAAAGTTTTTAATGGAGGAAGGGCCTGCAGTCAGCTTCTTCAAAGGATCGGGGCACATGGGTCATGTGAACCACCCCTCCGGTACAAACGGCCCCTTTCAAAACATTTCCCGCACATGTCATCAATGTTGTTGGTATGTTTCTCCTCTGATAATTTGGGTATAATCATAACCACCATGTCACATTAATTAATAATGTAGGTATCGGTAGTATACATCAAATTTAACTACCCACAAGTTTTACAAACACACTACTGCTGTTGTACCCGTTTAAATGTGTGCAAAGCTAAGAATGATCATTTTGCACATTTTGCGTCCCCATTTAAGGGAATGTGACCTTTGGGTCTTTTTCCTTTAACTCCCTGTTACATAACTTCTCCTATAATTTCAAGATTATAGAAACTGCCTCGCCTGCTGGCTCTCCCTTCATGGTGGCGTTAGTCAGAGCACAACTGTTTTCAGATAAGTCACTGGTGTAGTGTAATGTTCCATGCAAGCAGATCCATGGAATTGCAGGAAAACTCCTGAAACTCAGCAATGCCGTCATGATCTGCATCCCAACCCTTTTGAATGGAATTTGAATCAGTGATCGTCATCCGGATGTTTAGTCTTCTGCCCCGCGGATGAAGATGGATGGATCCTCATCCTCTCATGCGACTGAAGTACAGTAGATTTAAATAAAAAAATAGGAAAAACAAAACAAAAATGACAAGGCTTCTAAATAGAAATAAAGGTGTAAATTAAATGAAATTTATTCCTTGAACCTTGAAATGTATAAACCATGAATTTTCAAAATTAACTTATTTTTAAAAAGAACTGAAACCTCTATTTTCCGCCACATTTGAACTGACGAGTCACCGCCAGATGTTGAATCCATCCTTCAATACAGTGAATTTAACCTTTTATAAAAGTAACACGACTCTGTCCCAACCTACCTCCATAATTAAAATTATTCTTCAGATATTTTCATACAAGTACAGAGATTAAAATTTTAAGATGCATTTTGCTAAACTCTTTAATAAGAACAAACAACAGTTTTTATCCAAAAAGCCAGTACTGATTGCAATGAATTCAGCTCTTCTGACATGAGAACATGTGTTTGCGATGATTTCTGCACTTTCATGGAAACTTTTCAGGACATAAATGATGTTTCACTAAACTTACGCGAAACAAAACAGAACTGTTTGAACATGAATATGTTACACGATGAGGAGAGTCTTCGCACATCATTCTGCTGCTCACATCAACTTCACCAGGTCTTGGTGATTCTCAGATGGTTGAGGTGATCTGTTATGAGCTTATTCTGAGGAAAATTTGCAAATTTGTTCTCCTTGATCTTGAGCCAGGCTTGGGCTCTGCGCTCTGCAGCGTGGGAGTGCTCCTGCTCCGGGGTCATGTACGACCGGCTGATCCAGTACTCGTTCTCCGCCTCACGCTCCAAATGTTTCAACATATTACGTTTCATCTGCCAGGTTATCGCTCGAGGGCGGCGATACTTTCCAATCCACTGCTTTCCAGGAATGCCCTTCCGCAGCAGGGTGAGGGTGAGGAACATGGTGGCCAATTAAATCTGGAAAAGCAACAGCAGATACTTGTTAAAATGACAAACCATGCCAGAGAGAGGTTTTTAGAGTAAGCAAAGGTGCTTGAGCAAGCTCGCACCAGAGCAGTGCAGTGTACCGCACTTAAATATATAGTCAGGAAACGCTGGAGAAGCAGGCAGTAACAATTAAGGTGTTGATCTTCAAGCTGTCAACTCTCAAGATGTAGCATCCATGAGATGTTAAAAAAAACACACACACAAGCCAAAGCAATGAAGATCTCATCTTCCGACCTAGAGAAGCAAAAATGTCTGCAAACCTATTACCACCGACACCACAGATGACCTCGAGGAGACCCAGGTCCAAGCCCTGAAACGTCGGGTCTGTTGAGGACACATTAGGGAAGATGTTGATGTCGTCCCTTACTGATGTTCAACTCTCAGAGTTGCATTAGTTAATCTCTGCTTTTATTTCAACTAAAGTTAGTGAAAAACAGTGAGCATTATATTTATTAGTTTTACACTTTCTGCCAACAGATTATTCACTAGTATGCAATTAACCATCTAAAGGTGCAACCCCGCAGCTTCACTTTAGACCCACTGCAAAGCAACTGGGGTTGGTGAAGTTTACGACCTAAGAGGTCATTCCTGTCTGCTTCTGTCCTTAATTCATAAATGGGAACCAAACCTCTGAAACACCTTTGGATGCAGACGATGTCGGTCATTAAAGACACTGACGCTCACTTTCTAATCGATGACCTTAACACCTTTAACACTCCTTATCGCGCAGTACGAATTAATGACTATTACAATTACTGGAGCAGTGTAAGACAACAGACTAATTACACCTCCGTGCTGTAGTCCGATTAAACGTTCACATTAACGGTTTTTCTCTTTACTGGAGCAGTTTAAGACAACAGACTAATTACACCTCCGTGCTGTAGTCCGATTAAACGTTCACATTAACGGAGTTTTTCTCTTTAAAAACCGGCGGCCCAGATAAAAAAGACAAACCTGTCCGACTCGTAGGAGCTCTGTAGTTCACCTCCCGACGGTCTCGGACGTGGTTCTACAACCAACAGATTTAAACACCGACCGATTTTTTGTTTTAGACAAAATCGAAACCAGATCGGTGAAAATGTGACAGGCTAGCTGGCTAACTTGGAGGTCAATGACGTCACTTCCGGGTATTCTACGGCGCACGAGAATAGTCAAACGTTCCCAGAGCGAGTCTCTCTCTTCTGGATTAAAAAAAAAAATATTTATAATGAAGTTTTAAAAAATATGATTTTTAATGCATTCAGGTGGTAGCCTGATAAACACAATCATTATCCTAATTGAAATACGTTTTTCCTCAAGTTCAATTATATTTGTTTTATATCTGTATTTTCTGATGAAGATTTGTGGATACAATTAT
Organism: Xenentodon cancila; assembly: GCA_014839995.1. Classification (NCBI taxonomy): domain Eukaryota; kingdom Metazoa; phylum Chordata; class Actinopteri; order Beloniformes; family Belonidae; genus Xenentodon; species Xenentodon cancila. The sequence continues at coordinate 983,721 of CM026208.1, forward strand.
CCATCCATCCATTATCTATACCCGCTTTATCCGTCTCCGGGTCACGGGGGTCTGTCGGAGCCTATCCCGACGCATAGTAGGCGAAAGGCAGGGGTACACCCTGGACAGGTCGCCAGTCTATCCAGGGCCACATACAAACAATCAATCACACTCACATTCACACCTAGGGAGAATTTAGGATGATCAATTAACCTACCCTGCATGTTTTTGGACTGTGGGAGGAAGCCGGAGTACCCGGAGAGAACCCACGCAAGCACGGGGAGAACATGCAAACTCCACACAGAAAGAGCTGATGGATACAATTATATTATTATGATATTAATATAAATCTCCAGCAACAACCACACAGTAACTCAGGTAAATACCAACCTCTGAACTGGGTTAAGTTCCAGGACTGCAGCAGAGAAAGGCTTTAAAAACCACTTGTTTGTAATGCTTTTCCTGATTTATTTGTAGCCAGATTCAGTTAATTGAAAATGATTTGTATATTGTTTTCAGCGACCACATGGACTTTGCTGGCTCTCTCAGTCACGGGAAACATTTTTCTGTTTTTGGTTGCAGGTTTGACTGAACACGAGATCCTTTCTCAGGCCTTCATCTTCATCTTTGGTGGCTATGAGACAACCAGTACCACCCTGTCCTTCATCCTTTACAATCTGGCCACAAACCCTGATCCAATGAAAACGTTGCAGGAAGAAATCGACACCAAGCAGATTAGAGACTCAACATTTAGTTTCCTGCATTGGAGAGACTAACTTCTTACTAATCTATGGACCGTCAAAGGTCATAAGAAAAAAAAATGCTTTTGTTTTTGAGAGGTTGGGTCCCCTTTATTAAATAATTTAAAAGGTGTGAAAGGTTATCAGACTGAACCCATGGAAGATCAGACAACTGAGAAGTGATATGACGTGTTGAATTTATTGACGACTAAAAGCAGGTGTTGAGGACAACATCAAGCTCAGGTGGAGAAGTTTCTTAGCAAGGTTAATGTTGTGGAAAAAAGTTTCTAATACTTTTGTATGAACACAGTTTAACCACTACGTGACTGCAGTATCTGAGCAAGACTGAAATAAAGTAATAGCACTCTAAAATAAAGACTTGGCAACATGGCTCGACGAGTGAATAATTTTATTTTCCTTTGCATGCAAAAGGGTCAAAAGTACATATCAAGGTTCAATGCAAAAGAAACACAGTAAGGCAGTTTTACAGAATAGAGTTGGGTAATTTTTAGACAAAATAACATCTTAGCAGCTATGAAAGACACTTAACAAAAACTTATCATATTGTATTAAAACTCAGTCATAAGAAAAAATGCATAGATCAAAGAGATTCATCTCAAGTGTTTTTGAAAGCTGCAGTGGCCAAATTAAACACAGTGTAAAAGGCTGCAGATGAAAATATCCAGCTTAACTGTGACACAGCAATCAGGTACAAAGAAAGATGATAAAGTGTGTCCTCACTCATGCCAGCATCGGTTGCAGGCTGTCTGTCCTCACAGTCTGGACCCACGTGTTGCTGAAAGTTCTGCAGAGACGCCCTGAAGATCACTGCTGGATGCGTGAACAATTACCAGCAAACAGTTATAACAATAGCAGCGATGGCAGTCATTCGTTCACTTTTTGTCACAAATAACAAACACTAACCTTTTGCTGAACTGCATGACTAAATAAATAAATACTTAGAAGAATAAAGCCAGATTTGATTAAGAAAGACAAAAACAGATGCATGACAGCAGGCTTTGACTCCTGTACGGCTGCTGAGGACATGTGACATGTGCCTGTGCAGAATCAGTGAAACAGTGAAAACAGAACCATTAGACAAACTTCAGATGTGTATTAAGGACATCAAGGACTGGATGTCCAGAAATTTTTTGCTACTAAATTCTGATAAATCAGAAGTTGTTGTTTGTGGTCCCAAACACCTCAGGAAGGGATTAGATGGTCTTGCGATGGCCTCCAGTAAAACTGTGAGAAACCTTGGCGTTATATTTGATCAGGATTTGTCATTTAAACAGCATATTAATCAGGTTTGTAAAACTGAGTTTTTCCACCTCCGTAATATCTCAAAGATTAGGAGCATCCTCTCCCAGAGTGATGCTGGAAAACTAATTCATGCGTTCGTATCTTCTAGACTAGATTACTGTAACGTGTTGTTGGCTGGATGTCCAAGTAATTCTCTGAAGATCCTCCAGATGATCCAAAATGCAGCAGCGTGAGTGCTGACAGGAACCAACAAGAGACCACGTCTCTCCAGTTTTAGCTTCCCTCCATTGGCTCCCTGTAAAATTTAGAATCCAATTCAAAATTCTATTAAATGCATATAAAGTCCAAAATGGCCTAGCGCCGCGATATTTGCAAGACCTGATAGTACCGTACGTTCCTAACAGAGTTCTCCGTTCTCAGGGTGCAGGTTTACTCGTAGTTCCTAGAAGATCCAGATGTAGATCTGGAGGACGGGTCTTCTGCTATCAGGAACCATCACTCCGGAACCATCTTCCAGTTTGGGTGAAGGAGGCTGATACCACCTCCACCTTTAAAACTAAACTTAAAACATTTCTGTTTAATAAAGCATATAGTTAGTGTACATTTAGTACCTTAATGTGTCAGGGCCAGTAGTCAAAGCTGCAGCTGCAGGACCAGATTAGAGCAGCTCATTTTAAACAGCTTCGGTGTAGATATGCTGTTATAGGCCTCTGCTGCAGGGGGGCACCAACATGATCCACTGAGTGGTGCCTTTCACCTCCTCTGTTTCTCTTTGCCTTCCCTGTCTCTTCTTCACCTCAACCCTCATTTATTAACAATATCCCATAAACATAATTGTGGTCCATTGTTCTTGTAGTTTTTTGTGCTTGTCTGGTCCTTCTTTTCCTCTTCTTTGCATGTCCTGCGGACCAGAACCTCAGGAGCTGCTTGCTGACCTGCAGTTCCACCTCTGACCATCCCAGTGTCTGCCTCCACCTGTCTGTATGGATGTCTGTTGGATACTTGCTGACATCCCGACCTGCAGTCCTCATCCCCTTGGATCACCGTCTATCCATATATCACCCATATACACAGAAGTCTAATTGGACTACTGATGATAGTTACTATTGTATCCTGTCTTGTACCTTTGACGGTGTCTCTATAACTATTCTTTCTTATTTCTTGCTCTACCCGGCTGGTCTTCGGCAGGAGGGTCCCCCCTCATGTTCCAGGTCCTGGTCCAGGTTTCTTCCCTCTTAAAGGGGAGTTTTTCCTGCCACTGTTTGGTTTAAGGTTTTTCTTCCACTAGGGGAGTTTTTACCTGCCGCTGTTTATGTAATAATTGCTCGGGGGTCATGTTCTGGGTCTCTGGAAAGCGCCTAGAGACAACTTGTGATGTAATAGACGCTATATAAATAAAATTGAATTGAATTGAATTTAATCATCATTTTATATTGTTTTTATCCAAGTGTCTGTGTATAGATTCCATTTTATATTGATGTTATTATTATAGCAGGTAAGTAACATATATTTATTTAATTTCGGCGACAACAAGACAAACATTACCATTATCTTAATAGGAAAACGTTTTTTCCTCAAGTCCAGTTCTATGTTTGATCTATATCTATATTGTGTAATAAAAGTGTCGTTTGTAAACTAATCTTGGCAGGAGCACGCTACACTCAGCCTCGACGGCCGCGGACTCGAGCACGTCTCCGCCTACGAACTGGGCGGAGTTTCAGGACTCCTCCTACAGCGGACAAGCTTTAAAAACACTTTTTTCCGGCATGTTTCAGGGTTTCTGCGGTGTTTGGATTGAGCCGATCCAGAATGATGTTTACGTTGTTTTCACCGACCACATGGACTTTGCTGGCTCTGTTTTTTACCCTGCTGTTACTGTAAGTCGCACCTACCTAATATCCAGGCCGAAGCATTTTACTGTCCAACATAGACAAATGTCTGTTGAGCTGTTCTCGTCCTGTCTCTCTCTCCCGGAAACAGATATGGAATTTGGCCATATAGATTTTTCCAAAACCTGGGACTCTCCGGACCGACGCCTCTGCCTTTTATTGGGACTTTGTATAGTGTCACAAAGGTAGACTGAAGTCCACTGATGTTATGATGGTGAATCAGACTGCAGGCTGTTTATCATTGGCCATTTTAGTGACATCATTTTTTTTAAAACATTAATTCAGTTGCAGTAATGTCCATGGCTTCTTTTGAATAGATTTGTCTGTCATTTTATGAAGGGCGTCCTTTCCTTTGACCGCGAGTGTCAGTCGAAGTATGGAGACGTCTGGGGGTGAGTGTTTCCAGCAGTGACGGCGAGGAGAAGTCCTGCAGAGCAAGTGTTCAGTTCAGCAGTTCAGCAATTCAGCAGTTCAGCAATTCAGCAGTTCTGTATCTGTATCTGGCCACACAAATGAATCATTTCTTATCTTTTATTGTATTATACTTTTATGAGTGCTGATTTGTTGCGTGATATCCTGGCGATAATTCTGTCCTTGTTGGGGAGCGGGGGGACTGGCAGTATGGCATTGCAAACTTGTGCCAACACGAACGCTCTAAAATGAAGCATCTGTTGTTCTTTGTTTCTTTTCCAGATTGTTTGAGGGACGTCAACCAGTCCTGATGGTTTCGGACCCCGAGATGATCAAAACTGTGATGGTGAAGGAGTGCTACAGTGTGTTTACAAACCGCAGGGTGAGAGGGGAATACGTTTTAGTCATTTAAAATAAAGATCAACTTAGGTGGTTTCCCACTTTCAGAAATGTCTTGCCGTGTTTCAAAAGAGCTACTTGAGATGACGAAGGATTACATCAGACCATAAAACTCCAGCAAAACTCCAGTATTTTGCAATCTTGCACAACCTGGAACAGTCAGTCATATGTGTGTTGGGTGTTGTGAGGTTTTCAGCGTACGGGACCTTGCTGTGGACCAACACCTGAAAGGCGCGTTTATGCTCGACGCAGAAGACGGACGGACCCTTTCGTCATGCGTTCTTTACACCTGTATGACAGTTCTTGTGAGGCTGTTGGATCTCTTCTGCCCATGTATACTTTTACTACAAGAATGTATTATTGTCATTCTTTCTATGTGGGCTTAGACCAGTCTTCTCTTTGTCGGCTGCAGTTGGTGCAAAATACAGCTGCCGGGCTCTTAACTGTGACCAGAAAACGTGAGCACATTACTCCACTATTGGCATCACTCCACTGGCTCCTGTTTGCTTCAGGATGGAGTCAAAATTTTATTGAGATTGTTTAAGGTTTTGAATAGATTGGCACCACTGCATCTGCTTGATCCTTCCGCCAACTTCCAGTTTGGGTGAAGGAGGCTGACACCACCTCCACCTTTAAAACTAAACTTAAAACATTTCTGTTTAATAAAGCATATAGTTAGTGTACATTCAGTACCTTAATGTGTCAGGGCCAGTAGTCAAAGCTGCAGCTACAGGACCAGATTAGAGCAGCTGGTCTTCAACAGCTTCGGTGTAGATATGCTGTTATAGGCCTCTGCTGCAGGGGGGCACCAACATGATCCACTGACCTGCAGTTCCACCTCTGACCATCCCAGTGTCTGCCTCCACCTGTCTGTGTGGATGTCTGTTGGATACTTGCTGACATCCCGACCTGCAGTCCTCATCCCCTTGGATCACCGTCTATCCATATATCACCCATATACACAGAAGTCTAATTGGACTACTGATGATAGTTACTAATGTATCCTGTCTTGTACCTTTGACGGTGTCTCTATGTCTCTATTTTTTCTTATTTCTTGCTCTACCCGGCTGGCCTTCGGCAGGAGGGTCCCCCCTCATGATCCAGGTCCTGGTCCAGGTTTCTTCCCTCTTAAAGGGGAGTTTTTACCTGCCGTTGTTTATGTAATAACTGATCGGGGTCATGTTCTGGTCTCTGGAAAGATCCTGGAGACAACTGGTGTTGTAATAGACGCTATATAAATAAAATTGAATTGAATTGATCCTATTCATGCTCATACTCCTGTCAGAGCACCGAGGTTTTGAGCCGGACCGTCCCTGATTTTCCCAGAACTAGACTTGAGAACAGAGGTGGCTGAGCTTCTTCAGTCGCTGGTCCTGTTGTCTGAAACAGATTATAATTACAAATAAGAACTTCGACAAACTGTTACTACTGTCAAGTCTTCGCTCAAGGCTCAGACATTCATTGCTTACTCTTCTGTTTTTTGTACTTGAGCTGTGGTGATGCACACCTTTCTCCTTATGGGATCAATAAAGTCCTGCCTTATCTTATAATAGTGCTTTATTGAGAAACAGTGTGGACTTTTCAGGACTTGCATATTTGAGTCATTTCTTCTGTTTCCAGGATAATTTTGTGAGTGGACCAATGGATGATGCAATTACAGCAGTTAAAGATGAAAGATGGAAACGAATTCGCAGCACAATCTCTCCATGCTTCACCAGTGGGAGACTGAAACAGGTTGGTATCGTATCCCAGTTCACAAAACAAATCTGCTCTGAGCAGTCGTCCCTCTGATCTGAGGATAAACAAAAACAACCCGATGTAGGTCGTGTCTGCGACAGACTGCGCTTAAATGATTCATTTTCGCCCCTTTCACAGCGCTGTGACTTATATTACGCTTGTACAGATTCAAGACATCCTGATACAGAAACACAGGCCCACACAGCATAATAGAAACTCAGTTTTTCTACATTTAGGTTGTCACTTACGCTGCTTCCTTTCCTTCCTTTCCAGGGGAAAACACACTAAAGTGCAAAGCACTAATTGTTTGCATCACAAAACTGTCTTTTGTTCTTCCCCTTGAAGATTTTTCCCATTGTTGCCACATATGCAGATCGACTTGTGCAGAAACTTGGACAGACAAATTTGGACGAGTCCGTCGATGTCAAACAGTATGTTCTTAATCTGTTGTAAACCATCACAGCAGCGCGAGGTTGTTCCTTAAATTAACTAACATGGTGGCCCTTGTATGTCTCCTGCAGATTTGTGGCACCTTATAGTTTGGACACGGTAACGAGTGCATCTTTCAGTGTGGAGGCAGATTCCATAAACAATCCTGATGAGCCTGTTAACGTGAACATCAAGAAGATTCTGAACATCAACTTTTGGCCTATTCTTTTCATGTGTATGTCCTTCCTTCTGCTGCTGAATTAAACGCGTCTTAAATCCGCAGAGATTTTGTGTAACAAATGCGTTATCCTTTTCAGTCATCTTTCCCTTTGGTGCTCGTCTGCTGAATCTCCTTAAAATTGACATATTTCCCAGACCCAGTGTGGATTTTTTCTACAACATCATCAAGAGATTTAAAGACCAGCATAGTGCGGAGGAATCGGTAAGCATTTACATTTTTCCAGCTCTAAAAAATGTTGCATTGAATGAAAGAAATTCTGAAACATTCGGGGAAAAAAAGGTTTTTCTTTTTTACAATAGCACAGTTGTCGGTTAAATAGCTGCAGTTAGTCTGCAGCCGGACCGTCCTGGTCATCAGGCTTCCGACAGATTACAACAGAAATCACATTCCTTATAATAAAGATGACAGTAGCTGAAAATGGATTAAGCGCAATGGGAAAAATGTAAATAGCATAGAACAAAAAGTAAAAGAAAATTGGCCAAAATATCTGTCCACTGTTTTAATTGTAATTTTTTTACTAGTATGCATACTTCCTTTGCAGCTTCTTTCTTTGTCCTTCAAATACAGATGTTTCAGTTGTGCGTGACACTTGAATGTTGTCTGTACCAATCTAGACACGTGGAGACTTCCTGCAGGTGATGATTCAGAACGAGATTCCAGAAAAAGAGATAAAGAACGAACACGAGCAGCCAAGTAAAGGTATGTTTGCACCACATCAGGAATTCATGGTGACTGAAGTTCTCGCTGGTATTTATTGTCATCAGATAAATGAACTGAGCGTTGGCCTTTCTGGTTGTATCTAGACTGGCTGAAACCAGCAGAAGTGCAGCAACTTTAAATGTGATGTTGAAATAAACAGTCACGGGAAACATTTTTCTGTTTTTGGTTGCAGGTTTGACTGAACACGAGATCCTTTCTCAGGCCTTCATCTTCATCTTTGGTGGCTATGAGACAACCAGTACCACCCTGTCCTTCATCCTTTACAATCTGGCCACAAACCCTGATCCAATGAAAACGTTGCAGGAAGAAATCGACACCAAGCTGCAGAAAGATGTACAACAACTCTGCCCATGTTTGTCACCATTTGTGATCCTGTAGTTGACACGAACCGGATCTTTTTGTGTTTTCATTCCTCTACATGTTTCACCTCTAGGCTTCTGTTACATACGAGGACCTGAATAGTCTACAGTACCTGGACCAGGTCGTTTGCGAGTCGATGCGCATGAATCCCACTGCACCTCGGCTTGAGAGAAAGTGCAAGAAGACGGTGCAGATCCATGGACTCACCATCCCTGAAGGAACCCTTGTTGGGATTCCTGTGTACCTTTTACACAAGGATCCACGCTTTTGGAGCTCACCGGAGCTTTTCAGACCCGAGAGGTACATTTACAGAGAAAATATATCACCAACATCTGATATAATAGAAACCCTGCAAACAAACTTTTAAAAAGTCTTTTACAGATACGCAATAGTAGTGTAAACGTGCACGGCTGCGTCAAGGGGAATCTCCTCCTGGTCTGTGCAGGTTCAGTAAAGACAATGAGAGCGACGTGAACCCGTATGCATACATGCCTTTTGGCCTCGGCCCTCGTAACTGTGTCGGGATGCGGTACGCCATCCTGGCCATGAAGGCGGTTCTTGTGCGTCTGCTGCAGAACTACACTTTGGAAACGTGCAAAGACACCATGGTAACAAATATTTCCCTGAAGTCTCACCTTCATGTGGCTCCGATGTCGGATCACCGATCTGTATCCGTTTATCTCCCTTCAGATTCCTCTTCAGTTTGACTGGAAGTTTCAACCAGTCAAGCCCATAATGCTCAAGTTTGTTCCCAGAGAGAAGTGATCCGAGACGCAAAAGCTCCAAATGTAATCTGCATCTTGATTTTTATCAGTTTACTTAATGTATTTAGATTGCTAAGCTGGACAGACTTATTACCTTTTCGTTGGATTTTTGCTCAATTAAATGTTTCACTTTTTCTTTTAATTCTTAATATGTTTGTCTTGATGGTCATTTAGTCTAAATTCTTGAAACCCTTTTAAAATCTTTATTGTAAAACACTTCAATTTACAATTACGTTTTCCTGGTGTCTCGAGTGTTTAGATGTCGGAAGAATTCTAAAGCGACATTTTATTGATTGAGTTGTACCTGAAATTGAAATGACAAATAAATAAAATCACGAAGTGTGGACAACGGAGCACCGTGTTTCACCGCATCGTAAACACGTGAATTTTCCTCGGAAAAAAATAAAATACATTTTTTAAAAATCGAGTAAAACAAGGGTCTCATCTCCACGCTAAGTGGATATTTGTAAAAAAGGCCCGGAGGCCCCGAGGCACCGGACTCCAGAGGCCCCGGAACCCAGAGGCCCCGGAGCCCCGAGGCACCGGACTCCGGAGGCCCCGGAACCCAGAGGCCCCGGAGCCCCGAGGCCCCGGACTCCGGAGCCCCGAGGCCCCGGAACCCAGAGGCCCCGGAGCCCCGAGGCACCGGACTCCAGAGGCCCCGGAACCCAGAGGCCCCGGAACCCAGAGGCCCCGGACTCCAGAGGCCCCGGGGCCCGGAGGCCCGGAACCCCGAGGCCCCGGAGCCCCAGAGGCCCCGAGGCCCGGAGCCCCGAGGCCCCGGAGCCCCGGACTCCAGAGGCCCCGGGGCCCGGAGGCCCGGAACCCCGAGGCACCGGACTCCAGAGGCCCCGGGGCCCGGAGGCCCGGAACCCCGAGGCACCGGACTCCAGAGGCCCCGAGGCCCGGAGCCCCGAGGCCCGGAGCCGGCTTGACATCAGTCACAAGGTTTTGTTTATGCTGAAGTAAGTGGAGTATTATATCTCATTTGAAAAGTTGCCATGAAACGTCCACAAAAGATAAACTTAGTTTTACCTCAGAGGAGCTGAATTCAGGCCACATGAAGACCTTGACGTCATCACAGTATTGCAGGACACATTTAGCTTACCACTTTAAGTTCATTTTTAAAAAAGCATTTAAGTTTGAAAATCCACGATTTTATGCATTTTAGGATTCAAGGACTTAATTAACTTTAATTTGCATATTGTTATTTGCACTTAGCAGCATTTGCATGCAAACAATCTGCAGAAAACGTAAGTTGCTGGTACTAAATAAATAGTTTTGCTGCCTGTAGAAAATCACTTAATGTGAAGAAAAGAAAAACACAAACCTAAGTTAAAAGGTTAAAAAAGGAGTTAAAAGGACATGAAATAACCTGGAACCTACTGATCTCAAAGGGCCAGACGGTAAAGCCGCGGCGTTTTCTCAGCAGTTTATCAACACTTCTGTCTCCTTGTATCTCATCGAATCACCTGCAGCGTGTTTAAAGACACTTCTAATTCAAATATTGGCCTCATGACAGTTTGCTTACAGGGCCAGGTGAGGGCCCCCCTCATCAGGGCAGGAACACATGCAAAGATTTTGTTGATTTGTTTTTAAAGATTTTAATAGTCTTTCATCCACACATTTAGGTTGATAAGCACTCTGGGAATTTTAATTTAGACTTTAGTGGGTTGGATTTTTGATTTTCTTTTAACAGACAGAACGCGCGGGTTGGGGTGAACGGGCGTCCCCTCAGGGGTGTGTCCCGCCCGTCCCGTCTTTTACACCAGTAAACGGCAACAAACATTTTAAAATTTGCAGATAGACAAATAAAACTATTTATAAACTCTAACACCCCCCCCCCCCCAAAAAAAAAAAATAGGAAAAGAAAACTCAATCCCAACAGGATACAAAAATGTTAATTAAATCTTCTTAAAGTTTATTGTGAAACAGTCATTTTTGAGGTCTGAAAGAATGAGAATGAGAATAGAATATATATATATATATATATATATATATATATATATATATATATATATATATATATATATATATATATATATATATATATATATATATATATATATATATATATATATATATATGGTGATATGAATGTACAACCAAAGCTTTGTCACTTGGTATTTGACATTAACTGCATTTGTCAACAGCAATGATTGTTAAACTACCTGAAGCTGAGAAGGTTTCAGGAAACCTGAGTTGTACACAAAGCAGCCAGCGGAGGGCGCTGCAGTCACAACCGCCCAAGACATTTTACTAAACCATAAAACTCACACATTTGACCTCTAGCTGACAACACACTGAGTTTAATCCTTTTATTCCAAGTCAAATGCTGGTTTCATGAAAAATGGCTTTGATTTACAGTTTTCCTCTAACACTGTTTCAGTCGCGTTGATTGCAAAACAAAACACAAAAAGTATATCTGAGGGTGAAAGTACACCAAAATAAAAGTTACTGCAAAGAAGAACAAATGTACACTCTTAGAAATTAGGCGATACTTAAAAAAGAAACCTCAACAACAGTGCTACATTTATAAAGCTGCATTTGTTTAGTTTTTTTTGTTTATGCAGAGAATTTCCATGGGAAGTTTGGCCTCGCCGGCGGCTCGCCGGCAGCTCGCCGGCGGCTCATACGAACACTCGAACATTCATGCAAACAGGAGCAGGTAGATGTGGACAGGCTCGCAAACATTTTGTAAATAAGTAGATTTTTGTTCTTAATCCAAGAGGAGTATAAAACTGTAATGCTTGTGGAGTGATTACCGCATTATAAAAAGCAACAAGACACCAAATCTGCGCTAGAAAGTTTAAAGGATTTCATTAAAAAACCTTTGGAGTCCTGAGCTTATCAAACAAAGAAAACAGACAAAAAAGGCCCAAGTTTTTACATCAGAAACACAATAAAGATTAAAAAACAGAAACAGGATTTGTCAGGTTGGACTGTACACAAACGTCCATAATAATAATAATAATAATTTAAAAACCCGACACATCAGTGTCTCTTGTTTGGAAAGAAACCGGCTGCAGCATACGTGTTGTTAACAGCACGTAACAGCAGTTTCAAGTGAGGTGATTATTGTTCAGGACAAACAGCATCTTCCTGTAAAGTGTAAAATTGTGTTGATAAAAACATCGGTAAGTTTTTGCAACATTAAATCAATAGAAATATAACCTTACAAAACTTAAGTATCTGTGATGCTTCGTAGCAGCACTGAAGCGCATCATCCTGAACGAACTCCAGTGGCGTGAGGAGTCGGGAGTTGAGAGTCGGGAGGAAGGAGGTGGGAGGCCGGAGTCGGGAGGTAGGAGTCGGGAGGCGAGAGTCAGGAGGAAGGAGGGGGGAGTCGAGAGGAAGGAGGGGGGGGGGTGGGAGGAAGGAGGTGGGAGGCCGGAGTCGGGAGGAAGGAGGCCGGAGGTGGGAGGAAAGAGGGGGGAGGCGGGAGGCGAGAGTCGGGAGGCCGGAGTCGGGAGGTGGGAGGAAGGAGGTGGGAGGCCGGAGTCGGGAGGTAGGAGTCGGGAGGTGGGAGTCGGGAGGTGGGAGTCGGGAGGCGGGAGGTGGGAGTCAGGAGGCGGGAGGTGGGAGTCGGGAGGAAGGAGGTGGGAGTCGGGAGGAAGGAGGGGGGAGGTGGGAGTCGGGAGGAAGGAGGGGGGAGGTGGGAGTCGGGAGGCAGGAGGTGAGAGTCGGGAGGCAGGCTGAGCTCAGGCCAGTTAAAGAGCAGCTTCTCTCCCATGTCAAGTCAACTAACCACCGTCATCACTCTGGATTTGCTTCATACACAAACGCCGTTCAGCTCTCCGGTTCAACCATCGCCCTTCACTGCTGGAGAAGAAAGTACCTTCCTCAAAGGCACGGCGGCAGCTGTTACTGAGGGGACGTATCAAAATTCTAACTTGGCGCCAACCTCACCACTTCAGAAAATTAGAAAGAGTTTTTTCAGTATTTGTCTCGGAGAAATTGCTTCGGTTTGATCGTATATGACGGGATTATCCCATTAATGGAAGAGAACGCGAGGTCTGACATCTAATAAACGACTGACATCCTGATCCAGACCCCGAGGCTGCTTCCAGGATTTTACCAGCCACAGATCAGATGATACCAGGGCTTAGTTTGTGGTCATCTACAGACCATGAAATGTCTGGAGACGTCTGCATCCGACACTAGACGGGAATAAAAGAACCAGCATACAAACTTTACCTTTCCAACCTTCACCTGCCTGCTTTTAAATATCTGCACAAATACAAACTAAATACAGCCTTTCCCAGAGGACGTTAGAAGCCTCAACATCTACAAGCCATGCTGGGTTAAATGGCAGCTCTCTAAAGCTGTGAACTTCGACTCTTTCACAAATCAGCTTCAACTAACTAATGAAGGAGGAAAGTAAGTAATGACTGACAAGTGTCCAGGTAAACGCGTCAGCTGAGTAGTTTGGAGAGTTAACTTAGTTGGAGTTAATGATCTGAGCCGTGTTTGTCTCCCTGCAGCGACATCTGCTTTAACGCGCTGGTAAAATCTGGATGTGGCCGGTAAAACAGTCAACAAGGTGTGTTTGATTAAGATGGGAGAGGATTCGCTTGTCTCCTGCTTCGGCAGCGAGTAGGCGCTCCTTCCCACAGCGGGAGAAATCTTCCACCGTCTGAGCGGCAGCAGATTTAGCTGACGTTCTTACCCGGAGCAGACTGCGGTTCGGCGCCTCATCGAGGACAGTCTGCCAGGACTTTTGGCTTCTGTTACACGAGCAGGCCCGCCTCTGTACCCCAAGTCCGCCCCAAGGTTCGTAGCAGACCTTCAGTCTCTACCGGCGGGGCTGGATGCGACTGTGACGAGGCAAGGAAGAGGAGGGGCTGGAGGAGGGTGACATGGAAGCTAGGGAGGCGGTGGCCGCGGCGTCCTCCGCCTCCTCCAGCTCTCCGCCTCCTCCGTGGAGCTCCTGGCTCACGCTGGACTGTAAGGCAGCTGGGGTCAGCCACTCTTTGGGCAGGCAGCTCTGGAGGAATGGCACGCAGGAGCTGAAATAGGCCAGGCGGTTCACCCAACGAGGGATCTCCCTGCCACACAGGATCTGCACGAGAAAAAAACGACGATTACTTCAAGACAGGCACAAAGATTTGTTAAAAAAGTCCTTCAAGCTCGTGGTGGTTGAATAAAATCTTGAAATCGCATACGTACAGTTTAAAATATGTACTCTTACACTGTTGTACTCATATTCAATGTAAGCACAAAACAACATAAGACATAAAATATCGTATTCATAATAATACAAAAGAATGAAAAATTATCTTCTGGAAAAATGCTTAAATAAAATTCACCACGTTTTTCTCATGTGTTGCATACATTTTGTTTTGTTGGTGTCACTGATTTTCTCATTAAACCAAATTGTCTTGTCAACTAAACCAAACGTCATGCCATAACTTGTCTCTTTTTAATTTGCACTTTGTGTTTAAAATGTATTTATTGTGTAGCACCGAGGGTTTGAGAGTCACGTAATTTCGATTCTCTGTATGTGTCTCACATGTGGTAGAATTGACAATAAACTTGACTTTGACTTTGAATGTATACAGTTTCATCTTTAGTGAAGGAAATGAGTGATGTTTCCCTCCTGCTCATCACAGCAACTCGCAGGGAAACGTTGCACATTTGCTGACTTGTTCTGTACCAAAGAAACCTCCAAAACGCAGTACGTTTCTGGAGGAGCGATCATCCATCTGCCGTTTCCATCTAGTCTACGTGCACCAGAGCCGTGTGATTGGTCCTTTTGAGTCTCAGATGGATTTCCTTTGCAGTAGGGGGGTAATAATCATCACTCAGCTCTACCAGTCCCATTACAGCATCATGGCACAAGTGGCTTCCAAGAAACTCAGTTTCCCTAGTGCTCTTATCAGACACTGACTGACGCCGCTGATGGGTGGACTTTTAATATGTACGAGGGGACAAAGAGAGTAGATTTGCTTTGTAAATTACAAGTATTTCTGCTCTGGATGTTACACAGTAAAAATGACAGAATCAGAGTTCTTTTAGGTGGCAACAACAAGATTTGTCCATTTCAGTAATGTTCTAACAAGTACTGAAGGCTAAACACAATAGACGACATGTCTCATGACCACACAGCAGGGAGAACAGGAGGAGCAGGGGGACAGGAGCGGGGGGACAGGAGCAGGTGGACAGGAGCGGGGGGACAGGAGCAGGTGGACAGGAGCGGGGTGACAGGAGCGGGGGGACAGGGAGCAGGGGGACAGGGAGCAGGTGACAGGAGTGGGGGGACAGGGAGCAGGTGACAGGAGCGGGGGGACAGGAGCAGGGGGACAGGGAGCAGGTGACAGGAGCAGGGGGACAGGAGCAGGTGACAGGAGCGGGGGGACAGGGAGCAGGTGACAGGAGCGGGGGGACAGGAGCGGGGGGACAGGGAGCAGGTGACAGGAGCGGGGGGACAGGAGCAGGGGGACAGGGAGCAGGTGACAGGAGCAGGGGGACAGGAGCAGGTGACAGGAGCGGGGGGACAGGGAGCAGGTGACAGGAGCGGGGGGACAGGAGCGGGGGGACAGGGAGCAGGTGACAGGAGCGGGGGGACAGGAGCAGGGGGACAGGAGCAGGTGACAGGAGCAGGTGGACAGGAGCATATATATGTGTATGTGTATACGTGTATGTGTGTGTGTGTGTGTGTGTATACGTGTATGTGTGTGTGTGTGTATACGTGTATGTGTGTGTGTGTGTATACGTGTATGTGTATACGTGTATGTGTATACGTGTATGTGTGTGTGTGTGTGTGTATACGTGTATGTGTGTGTGTGTGTATACGTGTATGTGTGTGTATGTGTATACGTGTATGTGTATACGTGTATGTGTATACGTGTATGTGTATAC